>APFE031487962.1:258101-270973 GCA_000404065.3 Pinus taeda | reverse complement strand
GGATTAATTATAAGTTTAGATTCTCCTTTTTTGGAATTTTTTTATGAAGTGGAATTCCCTTAAAAAATAATATATGTTTAATGTTTGAATCTAAAATATATGATGTCACTTTCTTTAGGTTTTAAGTTGTTTTTATTTATATTAAATTATAAAATAAAACTTGTGAGATTGTGAATTTATATTAAAAAAAACTTTGGAAAACTTATATGAAGTGGAATATGAGTTTATGTAATTTTGGAAAATTTATGTGAATGAAATTATTTTAAGGATTAATTATAAGTTTAGTGTTTGAACTTATAATGTATAATCATATTTTTTTAAGTTTGTTGTTTTTCTTATATTGAATTGTAAAATAAGGAATACTATTTTAAAGAGAAACTTTGGAAATTTTTTATGAAGTGGAATATGAGTTTATGTAACCATGGAAATTTTATGTGAATGGAATTCTTTTTAAGCATTAATTATAAGTTTAGATTCTTCTTTTTAAGGATTAATTATAAGTTTAGTGTTTGAATCTATAATGTACTATCATACCTTTTTTCAAGTTTTAAGTTGTTTTTCTTATATTGAATTGTAAAATAAAGAATACCATTTTAGATAAAGAAACTTAGGAAAAATTTTATGAAGTGAAATTTCCTTAAAAAATTTAATATATGTTTAATGTTTGAATCTAAAATATATGTCGTCACTTTCTTTAGGTTTTAACTTGTTTTTATTTATATTGAATTATAAAATAAAACTTGTGAGAATATGAATTTATATATATATAAAATAAAATTAAAAAAAAACTTTGGAAAATTTATATGAAGTGGAATTCCTTTAAGGATTTATTGTAACCTCCTTATAGAACCTTAGCTTCCTTTTACCCTCCATCTCCTTAGCATCCCACATCTTCTCCTTAAAAATGGAGGTAATAGTATCTTTGATATTGTCTTTGCTTCCCATGATGGTCTCCTCCTTAATCCCACAAAGGTTGAGCCAAGACTGAGCATCCTGATGCCACCCGCACTTGAGGTGCAGGTGGGGGCTTTAACTAAAGTTAGAAGAATTTTTGGGAGCCTCTTGGATTTCATATTTTAAAGCTTCTTCTTGTACATCAGATATCTAAACATAGTCAGGCTTTCAATGGGGGGCAATCCAGATTCGATCATGAGGATAGGATAGGTAGTATTTCCCTTGATCTTGGGGTTATAGGTTATGAATTGCTTTTGGATCATCTCAATCTTTCTCCACGACTCACTCGATATACTACACCCCCAAACTTCACATCCATATAAGATAACATGGGTGACCAAAATTTCAAAGAGGAACCTTCTTTTTACTCCAAATGTAAAGATCGGTTGACTTACAATTGTTTTCAACCTCTTAATAAGCTTTCTGACTATCTATATATATTCCCAATATGTAACTAAATTACATTTCTTAATTTGTCACAAGCAATTTTTGGGAGCCTCTTGGATTTGGTATTGTAAGCTTCTTCTTATACATCATATATCTAAACATAGTCATACTTTCAATGGGGGATAGGCTAGATTCGATCAAGAGGATAGGATAGGGAGTATTTCCCTTGATCTTGAGGTTATAGATTATGAATTACTTTTGGATCATCTCAATATTTCTCCATAACTCGCTAGATATACTTCACCCACAAGTTTCACATTCGTATAACATAATAGGGGTGACCAGAGTTTCAAAGAGGAACTTTAGGAACTTTTTTTTTACTCCAAATGTAAAGATCGACTGACTTACAATTGTTTGCAACTTACTTTCCAATTCCTCAATTTAAGAGATTATTTTCATTGACAATTCTAAGAGTTTATTTTTATTGATAATTGCATTGAAGGTCATGTGAGGCCGACTTTACTTAGGAATTCTAGAACTTCACTTAGGAATTCTAGAACGACGCCTTTTATCCACCATAGCTCCATTATTCAAGGTTATCTTATTCATTTTAACAATCTTTAATTTCACATTTATGATGTTTTGCTTAAAATCAGATGGAAGGGTCATAGTTTTCAGCCCTCTATGGAAATCCATTATAATTATTTTCTTCATAGTGCATCTATTATTCTATTCTCATCGTTGCATTATTAAGGAGTTTGATTATAGCCAATGAATCTATTATCACTGTTATTATTATTTTATTTTAAAATCAATTTTCAAGTTATTAATTTCGTAAGTTTCAGCCTTCCATTCTTGGGTTTGGTTAAGCATGTCATCCTATGTTGTGTGGGAAGGAAGAGTTATGCCTCAACTCCAAGTCTTAAGTATAATTGGTTGTAATTTATTGAATAGATTTCCCATCAAAATACAGAGGATTTCAAATTTGAGAGATATAAAATTTGAGAAAGATTGGAAGGAAAAATCAAATTGTGCGATGGATAATGTACAAAATTTGTTAAAAGAAAAATTAGTCATTTATTAAAGATAATTATAGATAATGTATATTTGTTGTTAAAAGAAAATTAGCCTATTTATTAAAGGTAATTATAGATAATGTATATTTGTTTACAACAAACACTAAGTGTATTTTTATTTCTTTGAAATTACTCTACTACCCATTATCAATTGTTATTTGAGTATAGTAATGTCATAATTATATTGGTAAAATTGAAACGATAAACTTGTTACATGTTAAATCAATTTTCAAGTTATTAATTTCGTAAGTTTTAGCCATGCATTCATGGGTTTGGTTATGCATGTCATCCTATGTTGTGTGGGAAGGAGTTATTCCTCAACTCCAAGTCTTAAGTATAACTGGTTGCAATTTATTGAATAGATTGCCCATCAGAATAAAGAGGATTTCAAATTTGAGAGATATAGAATTTGAGAAAGATTGAAGGGAAAAAACAAATTGTGAGATGGATAATGTCAAAATTTGTTAAAAGAAAAATTAGTCATTTATTAAAGATAATTATAGATAATGTATATTTGTTGTTAAAAGAAAAATTAGTCTATTTATTAAAGATAACTATATATAATGTATATTTGTTTACAACAAACACTAAGTGTATTTTTATTTTTTTGAAATAACTCTACTACTCATTATCAATTGTTATTTAAGTATAGTAATGTCATAATTATATTAGTAAAATTGAAAAGATAAACTTGTTACATGTATATATATGATATCATTTTTTATTTGATAATTTGAATGGTAATTTCATAATTGATGTCATCCATCTCTTTTGGTTTGTTTAGGTTAGCAGACAGACATAGGAGCAGAACTATGTAAACAATAGAAGAATGTTGAGTAATGTGTTAGATGCCCCCCTGCCTAATGTAGAGAATTTATAGAATATTTGTCTTCAGAATGGGGGAAATATTACATTGGTCCATTTCATAAATATAAGACCTATGAAGCACCCTTTCATGAAGAGCTTCCTAGGCTACATGTGCCCAATTTTTACTACACTCTCAAGGATATTGTATTTGAGACTGCAAATAGGAAAGAAGGATTAACTTGCTCCATTCACTTTAGACGCACATATTTGGCTTCTTTACTTGGAGATTGGTGAATGTTTTAGGCACACTGTGTATAAATGGAGACGTGTATAAATGGAAATGCCTCTAGGGATTACTCACAAAGAAATTTGGTATGGAACCATTACCATATGAGGGTGAAGGGTTCAGTTTGGTTGAGGCAATGAAAGACAAAGATACCATATGAGGGTGAAGGGTTCAATCTAACTGGGACTATGAAAGACAAAGGAGGTCTGGTCTGGGATGAAATTATCAATAAAATTAAACTCTTAGAATTGTCGATGAAAATAAACTCTTAGATTGAGGGAAAAAACAAATTGTGAGATGGATAATGTACAAAATTTGTTAAAGAAGTAATTTATTAAAGATAATTATAGATAATGTATATTTGTTTACAACAAACACTAAGTGTATTTTTATTTTTTTGAAATTACTCTACTACTCATTATCAATTGTTATTTGAGTATAGTAATGTCATAATTATATTAGGTAAAATTGAAAAGATAAACTTATTACATGTATATATATGATATCATTTGTTATTTGATCATTTGAATGGTAATTTCATAATTGATGTCACCCGTGTCTTTTGGGTTGTTTAGGTTAGTAGAGAGGCATATGATTATAACTATGTAAACAATGGAAGAATGTTGAGTAATGTGTTAGATGCCCTCCTGCCTAATGTAAAGAATTTATAGCACATATGTCTTCAAACTGGGGGAAATATTACATTGGTCCATTTCATAAATATCAGCCCCATGAGGCACCCTTTCATGAAGAGCTTCCTAGGCTACCTGTGCCCAATTTTTACTACACTCTCAAGGATATTGTATTTGAGGCTACAAAGAAGAAAGAAGGATTAACTTGCTCCATTCACTTTCGACACACATATTTTTCTTCTCTGCTTGGAGATTGGTGAATGTTTTAGGCACACTGTGTATAAATGGAAATGCCTCTAGAGATTACTCACAAAGAAATTTGATCTGGAACCATTACCATATGGGGTGAAGGGTTCAGTTTGGCTGAGGTGATGAAAGACAAAGGTACCATATGAGGGTGAAGGGTTCAGTCTGGCTGAGACTATGAAAGACAAAGGAGGTTTGGTCTGGGATGGAATTATCTTTTTTTGGTCAAGTAAGAATGGAGCTTTCTATTAACCGAAAAGTACATTACATATGTTACAGGGTATACCAAAATTCCTTTCATTTACCAAAAAATGGTCCACAGAACCTATCAGAAGCGTTATTGGCTTTAAACCTTTAAAACTCTGAACCATTCACTCTATTGGAAAAAAAAAAAGGATTACACAGGAAATACACAAAAGGTCGGACTTCAAAAATAATACAACTACGACCATAAAAAATGGTAGGTCCGCACTTCCAAGTGCAATGCCCCCCACTGCGCTCACCGAATGTCGATCTCTGATCGGCCAGAAAACTGTCATCCATCTCTTTCAATGATCCAATGATTCTTCGTTGAATCACTAAACCACATAACGGCGAAACGCAATTCCAATTCCACCTCTTACCTCCGATCACCAAACTACCACTTGCATGACCGAACCTCCACCGTAGATCAACCCTTCGTGGATCCAATGGTCCACTTTGATTTCAGGTGGACAAGTAGCACGAGGATTAACTGCCCGAAAAGCAGTTTCCTCTCTCCTCCTCACTGCTACGCATCACTTGAAGAGTGGAATCAGAGGCCAACCTTGAAAAACTAGTTACCACTTAGACCCTACCCGAAATACCACTTGTGGCTCAAGAAACCATTTCTACACGGATTAATTTGCACGCTCTTCCACCAAGCAAATTGAATTGCACGCTCTTCTGCCAAACAACAGGCAGACAATTTAGGCTTCCCTATCCTCCTGCCTGTCTCTTACTCATCTTTGATCTATCCTATCAATCCATTGCTCCCTATCTTTGGCAGCCTGACAGAGACAGTCCTCTAACATTTTACCTAGGGGTAACAACTCCCAAACGTGTCGAGCATCCCTTTCCTTATTATTCACTCCTTCATTCGCCAAACGATCAGCTAACATGTTAGCTTTTCTTTTCACATGGACAAATCTTACAGTTTTTAAGGTTTGTCGGTGGGTGTAGATACGATGAAAGACTTGTGATAGCCTCCAGTGTTTCGACACTTTATCTAGTGAAGTACCATTACAAATTTTCTTGGCCACTCTAATAATCAAATCTAAATCTACTTCAATGATGACATTATGTGAGTTTGAATCCACCAAGATTTCCAAGCATCGCTCTATGGCCATGAGTTCTGCCATGTTATTAGTGGCCTTCCTCAGGTGGTCATGAAAGATATTCTTTATTTGACCCTATTCATCTCTTATATCCCCCCCCAAAACCAACTAACCCTGGCTTGCCCTTAGATGCTCCGTCAATAATGACCTTTAAGAAACCATGTGGAGGAGGCTTCCAAATATTTATATCTACATTTGTTTGGCTCACACCCTTGATTATGTCGTTTGGGCTTATAGAATGGAGACCCAAATGAAGTAGAATACTCACCTCTTCGGGCAAAGGAGGGTCCTTAGGAAGTGTCTTAAACAAGCTACTAATTGTGTCTTTAAGCTGCCTTAATATTTGGTCAATTATGTGTTGGGGCTTGCTTGCTTTGTCCTTGAAGATATGACTATTGCGCTCTTTCCAAACATTACAGATGACAAAGCCTAGAACCAGAGTCCAGGCTTTATTAATTATTCCATTCCCTGAGAAATTTTTCCTCCAATTCTTCAAAGTGTTGGAGTTGTTGAGTTTGTCCCTATCAGTGTACTTAAAGATTGAGGCCACCCATTCCCACACGGTAGCAGTAAAAGGGTAGAGGTTGAGAAGGTGATCAATTGTCTCCTCTTGTGAGCCACAAAGGTAGCATTTGGATGGTCTAGTGAAGCCTTTTCTCAAGATATTCTCCCAAGTTAAGATTTTCCTCTGATGAACTAGCCAAATAAATAACTTTATTTTCATCTAGTGGGGGCTCTGCCAAAGATTCTTCCAAACTTGATTAGAGTTTAGATAGTTAAATCCTATTACTATATGTTTAGCTTCTTTGAGGTTAAAGTTTCCTTTGGTGTTCTTTCCCCATCTTAGTTGGTCAAGAAAGGAGGATACCAGAATCCTCCTATGTTCTAGATCCTGGGTAAGAGAGTCTACTTGGGACTTCAGAGGACTCTCTTCACTGTGGCCTAGATCCTTCCAAGTTATCAATTTTCCATTGTTCCTATCCTGGTCCCAGAAGTCTTTAACCATAAGTAGACCTTTGTTGTTTGTGTCATTCTTGAGAGCTGCTAATTCATCCTTATACAAATTGGGTTCCTATTGCCAGTTGTCCTCCCAAAATCGAGCTAGTTTCCTAGCTTGAATTTCCCAAAAGCTATGTTGTTGAACAATACCTTTATTTTCCCAAGCAAGGTTTCAAATGTGGGAGCCCTTAATATGCCCTAACATTCTAATGTGATGCTTCTCCTGCCAATTCTTGGCATACTTTTGTTTCCAAAGCTTAGCCCAGGGAGTTGTCGATTCCTTGATCTACCTCCACCAGATTTTAGCTCTCGAGACTCTGCTTATGGTTTCAAGATCATGAAGCCCCAAACCACCATGGCTCTTGGGTTTGCAGATCTTGTCCCAACCAACTAAAGCCCATTTCTTTTTCTCTTCTCCTCTGCCCCATAGAAAGTCCCTTTGTATGTTCCTGATTTGTTACTTAATTCCTTTAGGAGCAGGAAGAGTTGAGAACATGAACATGGGAATGGCCTGCAAGATAGCCTGTGTGAGCACAAGGCACCCTGCCAAATTTAGAGACTTGCATGTCCAATTTCTAATCTTGTCCTAAAATTTATTTATAATTGGCTCCTACACTTCCTTACTGAGAGGTTTATCTATGAGAGGTATGCCCAGATACTTGGAAGGTAGCTAGTGACTTTGAAACCCAAGAATTCTGGTGATATTTCTTTGAATAGCAATGTCATTATTAAAGAAAAAAACTTTTGATTTTTTGAGGGTTAGCTATGTGCCAGCAGCCATAGCAAAGTCACTCAAAATAAGTTTGATCGTTCTGGCTTCCCTGACTGTGGGTATGCCCTGCAGCATTGTGTCATCCACAAATTGATGATGAGTGTTAGCCGCTCCATCTAAGGTGAGTTTGATGCCCCGGATTCTTCCTTCATCATTTGCCATTTTAATCACTCTGCCTAGCCCTTCCATCATGAGAACAAAGAGAAAGGGTGAGAGCGGATCCCCTTTTCTGAGACCTCTAGAGGGTGTGAAGAGTCTTGAAGGAGCACCATTAAGAAGGATGGCAAAACTAGTCATGGTAACTAGTGCCATAACCCATCTTATCCAGTTTTGATCGAAGCCAAAGGTTCTTAGAACTACCCTTATATAAGACCAACTTAGCTTGTCGTAAGCTTTCACTAGGTCTAGTTGAATGATCATACCAGCTTGTTTGTTTCTTTCAAGAGAGTGAACCACCTCATTAGCTTGGATGATATTATTGAGGATTTGTCTTCCTTCCACATATCCCATTTTCTCCTTTGAGATGAGAGTTGATAAAAGGGGCTTGAGTCTATTGGCGATCACCTTGGAAATAATTTTATACACCACATTACATAAAGCTATGGGTCTGAAGCCATCCGGAGTCATGGCTTTTTCCTCTTTTGGGATCAAAGCTATGAAGGAAGCATTAAAAGCCTTCAGAACCTTTTTGGATCTTCTTGAGTCTTCCACCACCTCAAGGATATCCTATTTGATTGTTTTTCAACATGCTTTGAAGAAGTCTACATTGACCCCATCTGGGCCTGGAGCTTTTCCATTTTGCATTTCATTGATCACTTCACTGACCTCCTCTTCTGACACTGACCTGTTAAGATTGTGGTTATATTCTCTGGTAACCAGCTAAGGGATATACTGAGTGAAATGGTTGATGAACCTGGATCTATCTCCTAGAGGCTCCTCTGCAATACTGAGAAAATGTTGTATAAGGAGAGATTCCATGTCTTTGTGAGAGATGATTTCTCTCCCTTGAGAGTCTTTGAGCTTTGTGATTATGTTGTGTGCCCTGTGATCCATTGTGGATTTATGAAAGAACTTTGTGTTTCTTTCTCCCTCTCTAATCCACTGTATCCTTGAATTCTGTCTCCAGAAAATCTCCTCTTGCAAGCACCGACCTTCCCATTCTTCCTATAAATAATCAGCTAGCTTTTTCCATTCCTCAATAAAGCCCTCTGTGATGTTGATCTGATTGATCTCCTGGAGTTTCTGCTCAGATTCTCTTTTGGCTTTGAAGATATTACCAAATTCCTTTTTGTTCCAATCTTTAAGCTTGTCTTTAATATGTTTAAATTTATGTTGGAGCAGGAACATTCTAGTGCCTTGAATGTTTAGATCCTCTTTCCACCATTTGTCAATATTACTGGCGAATTCAGCGTGAGAGAGCCAGACATTCTCAAACTTGAAAGGTCTGTTTCTTGGTGTGCCCATAAAAGTGGCTTCTAGCTATACAGGCCAATGATCCAAACCTCCAAAGGGAAGAGTAGAAGATGTTATGGCAGGGCCTGAGAGAAATAGGTCCTCTGAGATAATAAATCTATCTAGTCTAGATGCGACTTGTGAAGCCCCTCCCCTTTTGTTGTTCCAGGTGAAGGTCCCATTTATTTTTCCAGCGTCCACTAACCCCATGTTCATTATGAAGTTCTGGAAGCCCATAGAGTCTCTGCCTAGCTATCTGATACCATCTTTTTTCTCTGTAAGAGATCTTATCATATTGAAATCCCCTGCAACGATCCAGGGCATATTAGGATGTCTTGCTCTTAGTTCCTCAAGGGAGGTGAGAAACTTGATTTTTTCTTCTTTCTTTTGAGGTCCATAGACATTTGTGATCATGTATATCCCCTTATCACCTAAAGGTTGACAAACCAAAGAAAGATAGTTCCTAGATGCCTCAGCATCTAGGATTCCAAATTTTTGTGGATTCCACAGCGTGAGAATCCCCCCCGCTGGGTTTTTTGCTTTGACCTCTAGATACTCATACTTGATTAGCCATTTATTATGAATTTCTCTAATCTTATCCATCGAACATTTTGTCTCTTGAATAAAAACCATATCTGGTTTTTCTTCTTTTATTCTAGTACTAAGATTTCTTTGTTTTCTTCTATTTCCTATGCCTCTAATATTCCAGGTTGTGAGCTTCATTAAAAAAAAATTGTAAAGGAGTAATTGGTGAGCTCTTTCATCTTACCTAAGTTAATCAATAGTTTCCAATAATCGTTCAGCAACTCCTTCTGTCTTTTTCTTCCTCTTTTCCTGCCTGGGTTCTTTGGAGATTGTGCCTGTGTATCCTCCATCATTTTGACCCCTCTATGTTCCTGGCTTTCATGATTTATTTTGACTCCAGTTCCCTTCGATTGTGATCTCCATAGGAAGAGTTGTTGAACCCTATCATATTCCTCTTTTGGCAGGGAGTCCACTCCTTTGGTCATCCCTTGTTCCAGAAATTTCTCTAGATCAAGATTTTCCCTATCTAGAATCTCCTGCAGTTCATGGTCCTCCGTTCCCTCCTCACTTGGAGTCATCTCATCGTCCCTATTTATCTCCATAATGTTTTCTATGATATCTTCCATGGTGTCATCCCTTTCCTTCTCAGTAATAATGTTCTCCATTTCCTGGTTTGTTTCTTTGTTTCAATCTTCTTCTTCTAGGATCTTAAAGCTATTGTGGCTCGGTTGTATTTCCTCATTGATCTTCTTTTACGGCCTCTTCCCACCTTTCTCTTTGCCCCCAACCTTGTAAAACCCTCGGGATTTTTATCCACAGTGGTTTTCACATTTCTCTTGATGTTGTTTATTGGGAAGTCTCTATATAGATGCCCATGCTCATGGAATTTGTGGCACCTAAATGGGATGTGCTCATAGTCCACCACCTGTACCCATTCTTCATCATATACTTCTAAAATTATCGCGTCCAGAAGTGCTCCAAATAAGTCCATTTCCACACATATCTAAGCGAAGGAGGTGTATCTTCCTTTCAGAGTCGCATCTAAGATCTTTAGAAAATGCCCCAATTTATTGCCTATTGTTTTTAGCGACTCTGGTAGCCAATAATCCAGAGGAAGGGAGTATAGTATGATCCATACTAGTACCAATGTAAATGTCTCACATTTTGGAACAAAGTTCATCATCCATGGCTGCATGTAGAGGCCTCCAGCAGTGTAGAAATAAGGTCCTCCTTCAAACACTCTGTCTTTATCCTCTACGCTTGTGAATATTACTGTGAAGAAGCCCTTGGATCCCAGATGAAGGTGTATTTCCCCCTTTGGCTTCCAGTGGCTCCTTATCCATACATGTAGTGCCCTCCCCATCGACCATATTACCATGAATTTGCAGATGACCGCATGTTCCGTCATATAATCCCTATGCACTTGTAGTGCAGGGTCACTCAAGATTACCCAAGGAATGATGTTCGAATTAGGTTTGCAGACCGTAGTTGTCCTTATAGAAGTAGGTTTTTCATTTCTATCCCCTTTCTCCTTTTCCTTACTAGCTTCCTACTGCTCCCCTCCCTGTTCATGAGGTATGTTTCCTCCCAATATGTCTGTGTTACTTTCCACTGTTGCCTTCTCTAGAGGCTTCTTGAAACGCTACTTTCCCACGTCCTTGCTTCTATCCGTAACTACTTGACTATAGGAGGGAGCAGTACTCTTGCCTGTGCGTCTTGCCATGGTGCCCAACGTCAAAACCCTAACCCTAGATCAAGTTGCAAAGCCTCCAATGCGTTGATCCTCCATCGTTCTTCATTCCTCTGGGATGGAATTATCAATAAAAATAAACTCTTAGATTGAGAATTTGGGAAGGAGGTTGCACATGCCTCTTTTTTTAGTAGATTGTTTGATTGTACTACATTTAACATTAAAATTTATTTTTTGCTCAAATTGGCTATAGTTAGATCATGTCACATATCACATATTTTTTCATCTATGCTCTTCTTCCATATGTGCTATGACTTACGACGTTTCCTTTGCAACATCTAGTGCAAATTCTAGTTTAAGAATAATCTTAACTTCCACTTAAGATAGATTCTGAAAGCCATAACCGTAAATACTATCATAAAGTTATTATATTGTTTTATGTTATCCTAATTTTTTTTTTTTAATGGAATATTGATAACAACAGGAACAAAGGAGCATACTCACGATGTGATAAATGTTTTTCCACTTAATGCATTATAACTTACATTTTTCACTTGACGTTATATTTTTTTAACTTGACTTATTTCCACCTAACTCGTGATAACTTGACATCTTCTCACTTACATTTTATTTTATTTTTTTAACTTATTGTTTTTCCACTTAGCCCTGTGTGCTGGAATTTCCACTAATTTCGTGCGCGTAGATCGATTTTGATTTCAATAGAAGAATTTGCGTAGTTTCAATGAAATAGTTGTGAATTTAAGTCAAGTTTATTCTCTAAGGATTTCACAATTTCTCGAGGGTATCCCTCTTAAAATAACACCCTTACATAAGAGTAACATCCATTTTCAATGGTAGACCAAAGAGAACAAAAAGGCTTGCAATAATGACACTGTTTGAATGGCTTAAAGCATATGAGAAAGAGAAGGAGAAAGAGATTACAAAAATGTTCAATTCAAATGGGGAGCCTATGTTCGATGATCCAGAATTATTCAAAACCTATGTTGAGAGATTTCCCATTGGGATGAAAAGGAAATTTGTCTTTTATGAGCTCCCGTATTGGGCACATCTTAAGATTTCCCATTTACTAGATCCCATGCATTTAAAATTGTTTCATCTTCTTTATGGAGGCACATATCGTCAAAAGAAAGTGGCAGATTGGTTTTTAGGAGAGATCTTATTTCTTCAAAAACTAAAAAGAAACATTGGCCAAGACAAGAAAGTAGAGGAGAGGATGGTCCCTCTTAGTCATTCAAAGAAGGTGATGTCGCATGGATTTTAAATAAATATTATCTTTCTTTGGAAAATGAAGTTATAATGGGTGTGAACTGTTAGTGTCGGTCTTGAGCCCTCCATCGGTGATCAAAAGCTCTTTGCATGTGAATAGGTAGGTGTCTCATCAGTATCAGTTTTGCATCCCATTAGGCATGCCATAAAACTGATGGAGGAGCTGGTCCTTGTTCCCTTCTTGGCTTTGCTGGATCAGATCATATCATTTAAATGAGCTTCTGTTACACTTGTTTTATTTTTGTCTTGAAATCCCAAGTCTTAGGTCTAGGGTTTTGGTCAAAAATCACTGCAAGGTCATGAGTCAAAGGTCTAATAGTCCCCAACAAGCCGGAAGGAGGTATGTAAATATGTTCTATTGATATTTTTCATCAGGTACAACTCATTTATACCTTGGATTTAAA
>APFE031487962.1:220508-239468 GCA_000404065.3 Pinus taeda | reverse complement strand
GTCTAGAGAGGATTCAAAGTCATTGTTTGCCCTCTTTAGCCTCTCTTCTTTCCTCCTTGATCATCCATCTCAGCTAAAAGCATCAGCACAAACTCCTACCTTGCCCCAAAGACCCACCTGCAAAAACTGAGCTCAATCCCCTCACCCTGAATTGCACTCCCTCCAATTGCCACAAAAAACCCCAAAAACTTTAAATCAAACCTCCTTATCAATTTACTAGCCTAATATCAATGTTTCTAATTGGTCAACTCATCCTATTGAAAAATCCACCGAGTTTGACCGGAGAGAGCCTTCTCCGCTGAATGGTTTGATGTAGCCTTGAGATTTTTCTATCTCAGCCTAGGTGAAATTTCAAGTGCTAACATGAACTACGGGTGCTACTTCACTGCGGAAGACCATTTGTCAGTGTTGAAATCACATGACCATTTAAACCTTATAAGAGTACATATGTCAAAAACATGATTTTATTATTTTGTATTATTTTAATGGCATGGGATAAAACATAATTATTTTGTGTATGTGTTTACTTTGCAGTGTCATTATCCTTGCTCATGTGTTGGTGTGTGAACCATGACTTACCCCAAGACCTATGATGTTCCATATCTAAATTATCTACATTTTTACATTGGATCACATCAAAGGAGATTCATATGGCATTCCATGATGGCTTCAAGAGATAGTGAGATTGTTTCTATGTTTGAGAAG
Organism: Pinus taeda; assembly: GCA_000404065.3. NCBI lineage: Eukaryota > Viridiplantae > Streptophyta > Pinopsida > Pinales > Pinaceae > Pinus > Pinus taeda. The sequence goes on along the minus strand of APFE031487962.1, from coordinate 238,763 downwards.
GAACTACCAACCAGTTTCATGGACTTGCAGGTTCATCTTCTAATTCACCTAGTAAATGAGGTTGAATTAGTTGAGGTGGTTTCTTATCGTTGGATGTTTTTCTTAGAGATGTACATGAAGAAATTGAAAGGTTTTGTTTGACAAAGGGAAAAACCCGAGGGATCTATGGCAAAAGGGTACATATCATATGAATCTTTCTATTATGCCAGTGAGTACATCAAGCAGATCGAAAACACACCAAGTGTAGTGAATTAAAATGATGAAAGTGATGAAGACAAACGAGAAGGGGAGCTTCTCAAAACGTATGGAAAAAGGCATGTAATAAAGAGTAAGTGACTTATCATTTGTCAAATTTATAGATAGTAACTATTTACAATGAACTTCATAATTATGTATATTTTGATCTCATGCATAATATATATGTCAGTTTGATTTCATCAACAAATTCAAAAATTGAAGCCATCAACAAATTCATTCTTTACAATTCAGAAGCAACACAACCATGGGTCACCTTGTACGAAGGGAAGAGGAGGAAATGGGGCAGTGAAGGGAAAAAATTCAGATGGTTGAATGGTAGAAGCATGCCTTATCCTAATCATTTAAAAGAAAGTATGCCAATGATATGCCTCAACAGTTGAGTTAATGAACAAGTCGTAGAGAAATATGGTGCATAAGTTCGTTACCCACGTGGTGAAGAGGATGCACTAAACATAGGGATTAGGTGAAGCAACTCGATAATAATCTCTTTCTGTGCATTTTTTAACTTCATAATGCACCTTTGAACTGTAACATCTATATTTTGTATTTTAATTATGTTCGGGTTATTAGACACATGACACTATGAATTTTTAACTTTTTATAGGTGCACTTGTTCTCATTTATGTGGCCATGTGGACATCATTTTTGCATGAAGGATGTTGATAATGGAAACATGACACATGATTGTGGAGTGGAAGTCGAGTTCGACAAATCTAGTCATGCTAGCCACTGCGATCAAAACCTAATATAGAGGATGTTAGGTTACGTCAGAAAGATACAAGAGATCATTGAAGTCGACTTCTCTTCATTCCAATGTGTTATTTTTAGGTTTAAGTGGTGGGACACCTTTGATTAGAATAATGCAAAGGAAGGTCATGATAGTGGGTTGATATGTATTAACTCTAGAAAGATGTGGCATGAAGCTAGGGAGCCTTATGTTTTCCCCAAACACTGCAATTGAGCGTTTTTTTACCTAGATGTGTTGGATAGGGATTGATGATTCATATTAAGATATGACCCTAGATCGAAACATATTTTTTAGAACAACAATGCTATCATGACAAGCGAGGAAGATAATTAGGGTGATGACAACGAAGAGTGATATGTATTGGCATTATTTCATCATTTATACAATTGTTGTATGTTTTTGTTTTCTTTATTTCGCTAATTATGTTGCTTTTTATTTGCCTTATTGGCATTTTATATAGTTGGTAAGATTCACAAAATTTTTACATGTTTTCCAATTGTGTAATTTATAATTTAAAAATTAAAATTTTAACATATTTGTTTAATTTGGATTTTATGATATTTTGGTTTTCAATTTAGTTGTTTGTTAGTTTACATACTTTTATCATTGCTTTTGGAAATATTTAAATTATGCCCCCAATGTTGACTAAAACTACAATGAATGAAGTAATTTAAAATTTTGATAACAATCAACTTACGAAATAATGATAAAAACAACAAATACAGGAAGATTTACATCCATGAAATTTTAGGGCCAATATAATACTTATGATTGGAGATCATAACCTTTTTTATAATAACAATTTCTAGGGTAGAAGTATTTATTAGAAAAGAGTAAATAGTACAATGGAAAATAACATTTATTCATGTGTAATTTTTTTTTGAAAAAGAATTTAGTTAGAATGAATATGTATGAACTATCTAAATAATAGAAAAATATTTATGGTAATTTTACAATTATAGTTTTAACCATATTAAACTTTGTAATTTATAAAAATATCTTTGTTTTCTTATTTGAAGTAAGTCTTTTTGCACGTAATTTCATATATTAATTTTTAATATAAGTTCACTAATATATAATCTATAATAAATATATTTCATTTCAAAAAAAATAAACATCATGATGATAACTATCTAACAAACATAAACATCATCTAAAATACACATTTAAATTCATTAACATCATCTAATTATATACACCTCTAGCACATATAAGAGACATTAGCTAGCATACAAATCTAATAATTTAATAGGGCATCATCATCGTGATCACATCTAACAATGTCCCATGTTAATAGATCTCATGCTAATTATATTATTTTTTATTCGTTTTGTTGGCATTTTATATAATTGGTAAGATATTAAATTTAAAGTTAAATTGGTAAGAGTTGCTATAAATATTAAATTTAAATTGCTTGAAACTCTTATAACTTTAGTGATAAATTAAAGTTTATTAAAATAGATTTTTTTAAAGTTATATTAAATCTAAATTAATTATAAAAAAATTTGACTTAGGTTTTTTAAATTTTGATAATAGATTGAATTTTATAAATAAACTTAAATGATTATTTTTATATTTTTTAAATAAAGATTATTTTTTTGTAAATCGAAGTTCTATTCATTCATCAAAAAAGAGGTATATCAGTAGCAAAATGCAGGTAGTCTCACCTTGACCAGGTTCTTTGACTACCACGATCAACATATGACAAAGAAACAAAAATACAACTAAAGGCACAACCCACAACTTAGGAGGCCAAAAGCACCAGAAAACACATAAAACAAGTAAAACACTTGTAACCATGCTATTCATATGAATTTAGAAGATGGGTTGTCCAGAGAAGTCCTTGGAGGAGGAGGAGGGCAGAAGGAACATTGGACATGCTTTTTGAAGTGGGCCATCCATGACTATAGCTTCTCCACCTTCTCGGATAATAGATCTAGCCTCGCCAGACCACCGCGACCCGCTCTCGGACATGACACTAGAAGTATTGCATCTTTTTCAATGTAGAAATGAGCTCTGCATGCTCTTCCTACTACACCCACTCTAAGGTTTCCAGGCAGTCCAGTACTGACTGAATCAAATCCCGACAATTTTCCAAACAACACTAATGTTCCTTCATCAGCTCACACCCCAACTGACTTGCCTTCCCATGTCTACTCATGCCCCCGCGACATGTCACTCAACCCCTCTGCTAAGTCCGCGAGGTTCTACCCCCACGATCATCCACTGAGCCACCACGACTGCGACCACCATAAGCCCTAATAACCGCTCGACCTAAATGACCAGCAATTCTACCACCCCAACCAAAGGCAATGGTCATCGTTACTACCATTTCCACTTGCATATAAGACTCTCAGCCCCCATGTCTAACCAAACTTTGCTTCATCGGGGAAAAGGAACGAGCATTGCGTGGTACCTGACACATTATAAGAGTACCAACATCGTTGAGAAGAGGCGTAGTGAGCTAACAAGATTCAAAACAGACTACAAATTTAACCATAGAGAGTCGCCCCACTAAAGTCCGTAAGAACACAAACATCACGACCAAGAGAAGAACTGAGAACCACGATGTCAAGCCGACAACGAGGCACTGAACCCTCAATTATCCATCCCCGACCCTTTGCAGAACAACCACGGACCAGGCAACCCGAGATCCAATACACCTTTTCCGCAGAAGCCACTTAACCATGCAAAGCCTCGAGGAAGAATTGCTAAGGAAGGCAAGTTGAATTCTGTGTGGATGTAGACAAGAGCCCACCCACCCACCCACAACAAGACCTTCTTATGGGTCTCATAACCAAATGACCAACTCCTCTCCCACTCGAAAGTGCCAAAGATCGTACACCAGAAAGGAAATCAACCAAATTACTGACCCGAAAGTTGGGAGGGGACACAGGCGATGGAAGCACCACCTTTCCTAGACAAGGTGTCCACTGTACTTGCTACTCCTGTGCCCAGAGCTCAAACTATGCCCTTTAAACTGTGGCAAAGCCTAAACTACATGCCAAAGAAACGCACCACCCTCCATAAACTTTTGACAATCGCCCCCTCCCACTCTCCTCAAGGTTGATGGGGAATTCACATAGATTGCATTAACACCTCCCATACTCAATATGTCGTGAGAGGCAAGCAGACCAATCCCCACACCAATGGCCAGGTGTTAATCATTACTACCCACACATAAATATCCTGCCAGGTTCATCACCCCCATTGGGGATAAATAAATACTATTGATAATAGTTTGTTGATTACATTTTCTTATTTATTAATTTAAACATTATAAATTAAAAATAAAAATAAAAATAAATAACTATAATTAAAATTTAAAAATACATATTAATTTAAAGTTTATATTTTAAATAAAACTATAACTAATAATATATATTTTTAGTGATGCTTCATTCATAATAATTTATTTGTTTTTGTAAGTCGAAGTTTTTTATTATTCAAAAGGTATATACAGAGATGTCAAAATGCATGTGGCCTCACCCCAACCAAGTTTGTTGACCAATGTTATTACCATGTTACAGACAAAAAAAAAAAAAACCTAACTGAGAGGTCCACAACATTATAAGCCTTACACACCAAAAAACAAAAAGAACTAACAGGACACCAATTAACATAATTAGTCATCAGAAGTGATAGAAGCCGGATTGTTTGGGCCCGTTCTTGGAGGAAGCGGTGGGCGGTATAAATAATGGACATGTTTCTCAAAGTGAGCAAACCAAGTTTCCAGCTTCTCGAGCTTCTCTGTCAGTATATTTTGTCCACGCCAAACAACCATAATTCATTCATGAACGTGGCATTGAAAGTAATGGAGTTACTCTAGCTTAGTCATAAATGCCTCGTGCTCTTCCCTCCGGACCCTGTCATGAGATTCCAGCATATCCATGATAGATTGGAACATCTCTTGTTGCACCAAAGTTCTCCTTTTGAGATCAGCAACTGCACGTCCAACTAACCCCACATTTCTCATCCTACCACTTCACCACCATGATCTCAGACCTCGTCCACGACCTATGCCCTTGCTCCTGCTACCTACCCCACGACTTCCCTATGCCAGGATCCTATAATCCTTGTCGCCCACAGGATTGGCCACCGATCTTCTCCCACCACAAACTCCACGGTCCCCACAAGATTTTCCTCACATAATTTCAACATCATGACTACTACAATCAGCACCGACTTCCACATCGCCACCCCAGGCACCAGCAAACTCATATGTCCCCTCACTTAGCTGGGAAAATTTCGGCTTCACCAACATAGGATCTCGCGAGGACCATCTGAAACCTGGAGTCCCATAACAAGCCCAAATCGACACCAACGTCCACCCAGTCATCCCTTGAACCGTGCGACCAACAACTACACACTCTACCAAATAGTCGACTGCCACGAGAGACCCTGCACTCCACGCCACATCCAGAATAGGTAAAATGACCTAGCCCCACTGGTCTCCAACAACCGAATTAACCACTAATCTATTACAGACCCAGGCTAATATTGCCAAACGACCCCTCACTAGGAGGGTCCAAAGGAAATCCACCCAACTACATGTAGTGAAGGGAAAACACCCAGACTCCCAGAAGTCTGAGCATCGCCAAAACCACTAGGCTTCCCCAAATGGAATTCTTTATCCAACAGCATCAGGAAAGAAAAAACAAATAATGCCAATCATAAAGAGCCAGAATATGGCTTGCTCTAGATCCTCAACTCGTGCAAAATCACCACTAGAAACCCTAGTACCACTAGAGAAAGCTCCAACCGCTATACACAAAGAGCCAAAGCACCACCACCAAGAAATACCAACTCAAGAAACTACCTAGGCCCGCGAAACACATACCCAATACCAAATTACTTCTCCAACCAGCAGACCCTCTGGCCAAAAAATTAAAAGGAAAGTTTCACCCAGCATGGAAAGGAGGGAGTTGTTACCTTAATAATCCCACAAGATGAGAAATGGTTGGAGATCTACCACCATACCCACACGACCCAGAGAAAAGGAACCACGGAGTAATTCACATCCTGCAAAGAGCCAAATACCATCCGACCTACTGCATTATCAACACTACTTAACCACCTTATCGTAGGCGCCGTGAATCCCCGAGACTATCCTATTCCCTCTCGCGCAGGTGCCATGAATCCCCGAGACTATCCTATTCCCTCTCGCGCAGGCGCCATGAATCCCCAAGACTATCCTATTCCCTCTCGTGCAGGCGAGGGATGGTTTTTCACACGTTCTAAGGCATAGACATTAACTAGAGCATAATGGGAAAGAAGATTGCTTGCCCTCCTCCAACTATGCCAAATGTCGTATGTCATGCTTCAAACGTCAATGAGTTCTAGATATCCACCACCCCCATCGTGGATTCATTCATAATTATTATTAATTAATAAACTTTAATTTATTAAATTTATAAAATCAAATTAATTGTAATGTTATTTTTATAATCCAATATTTTATGAACATTTTTTTAATTATAGTTGATTTTATCAGACCAACCATTATATATTTTAATTTATTAATAAATATTTTGAAATTTTTTATTTAATGATTATATGTTGCAATATACGTTTTGAAAATTAATTGCAATGACTAATTACATATTCTCTAACTCTTGTATTATAAGTCTAGGTCACAACTTTATGATTTCCACACTTGACTATGACTAGAAAGGTAGTTTTGTTTAGAGGTTTGTACAATTTAATTGTGAAATTGATTTTGTTTTGTAGTGACTATTTTTAAGAGATGTTTTATACACGTTTTTTTTAGACGGGGACTATGATGCTCATAGCCCTTGTTTGAATAAGAATTTAGTTAGAATGAATATGTATGAACTATCTATGCAAAAGAAAAATATTTATGGTAATTTTACAATTATAGTTTCAACCATTTTAAACTTTGTAATTTATAAAAATATATTTGCATTTTTTTATTTAAGGTAAGTAGTTTTGCATGTAATTTCATATATAAAAGTTTGATATAAATTCACCAATACATAATCTATAATAAACATCATTTCATAAAATTAAACATCATGATGATAACTATCTAACAAACATAAGCATCATCTAAAAGACACATTCAAATTCGCAAACGTTATCTAATTATACACACTTCTAGCACATATAAATGTTATTAGCTAGCACACAAATCTAATAATCTAACAGAGCATCATCATTGTGATCACATGTAACAAAACACAAGCATTGTCTAACATCATCACCACAAACATCCTCAGATATACACCTCATGTCAAATAATTTCTATAACATACACATCTATCCGCAAGCACATTAAATGAACATCTCTAACATGGCCTAACAATATACACATCAACACCAACATCTAAACTAAGTACATCAACATAAACAAACAAACAAATATATATATATATATATACACACACAAACAAGTCAAATAATTGTTATAAAATATTTGGTACAACAGTACTGGTGGAGGCGACTTGGTATGTAGCAAAAGACGATGGATGGTCAATTGCCTCAAGAGTTAAAGTAGGAGGTGGAAGAGGAGGTGGTTAGTCTTCTCTCTAAGGAGAAACGGGCACTGGGTGAGGTGAAGTCGAAGGACTATGATGTTTAAGTCAAGGTTTAACTCTCTTAATTAAATGTTTAAGCGGAAACGTTTTTTTTTTAACTATCCAAAGGTTAAACTTTAATAACCCTTTAAGCATAACCTTATAACCCTTCATAATATTTGTTTAATTCTTCTTACCCACGCATGTTAACCATACCCTTTTAACTCTGGTTCCAGTTTAACGTAAATTAAACCATAATACCTTAACTCCGCTTATTTCTATTAAATTTCCATATAATAGAAATATTTCAAACCCACATATAAACCTTACCTTTCTGCCATTCTTCAAACCTTTGCACATATACTGATGCTCTCCTTAGTGTGTTAAATCTCTGTTGTTGATCTCATTCCTCGATCTGAAGGTTATCACGTCACCCAATCATTAAATATCCTGGACGATCTCCACCGTTGATCTGCTCCGCCCAATCCAACGGTTGTTGCATCATCTGATCGCCAACTAGCTTGGCTTATCTCCACCGTTGATCAATCCCGTTTGATCCAACGGTTATTGTGCAATCTCGTGCAGATATTTGCATGGTCGATATCAGATTGGAAGCACGTGATAAAATTTGTTTTCTCTCTCCACTATTTGCTACATGTCGACCTCTAAGCTTAATCGTGTGAATTTTAGAAAGACCACTTACCACCTTTAGGGTGCGTGAGAAACAACTTACCCCCTTGCAAATACCACTTCATCCTTTTCTATCATGTGGGTTTAATCTCCACTATTCATCTTCTTAATTTTGTTGTGCGCAACTTAATCTTAGTCATCTATCGCACATAACCTCATCCGTTTATCTGATTGATCTAATGGTTGCGCTTTGTTGCGGCGCTCTTTTGTTTCTTACTGTGTAATAGCCATTCATTCGGCTTTCTGCCTGTGTATTTGTCTTCACCTCACAATATTCACTTGCTATGATCTTGATCTCCGCTCGCTCCTTTACACTTCCTTCACCTTCGCCATGAAGGTTCTATCCAATACTGCGTGTGCGCAACCATGTAACACATTCCCCTCTACACCTCTTCTCAGGTTTTGTACACCTGCAACCTATGTTACGCAAAATTACTCTAAATCACACACAAATTATAATTCAATTACTCAACACATCACATGAACTCATAATTGAGTTATCTATATTAAATAACAAACATTTACACAAAAATTTCTTCCTCGGCTTGATCTTCTATATTAGTGGCCTTTCTCTTCTGCCTGTAGGCCTAACTGGCTAGCTGACTCTCTACATTTCTACCTTCCTCTACCTTCTTCTATGCCTTTTTGGCTTACATTTATACAAAAGGTTATGTTTAACCAATTATGGTTCAAATCCTTAATCTGTTGAACTAAATCCTGAATATCCTCTAATTCCACTTTTAACTCCAGTAATCCCTAAGAATCCTATCTAGTTCCATGAATCGTGACACCACTTTCTAGTCTAAGGTTTATAATTGATTTCCAACTCTTTTGTCATCACTTATCATCACTCATGTTCTCTTACATTCAAGAGAATTTACAAATATCCTCACAATATCTAATTAATTCGTATTCTAATCACTCAAAACATTAATAATTACATACATAGGAATCCAACTTCCTTGAAAACACAAGACTCCCTTAGTTAAATAGAACATAATGAAATTTCTGAGTTGTATGCTCCCGCATCAAACTCCCAAGGTTAAAATAATCATGATCTCCTGATCATGTGCTTCTGACCTTTGTCTTCCTAGATCCCATACTTTGTTATGTAATTTGTCTTTGGTTGTTGTTGTTGTTTGTTGTTGTTCTCTAGGTTTCCACACTTTATGCTGCATTGCCCCACTAGCTATGCTTTCACAGTCTGTTGATGTCTTTTTCTTGCTACTACTTTTCTTTCTTGCCGTTGTCTTCTCCCTTTGAGACACTTTTCTCATTAATTCAATTTCTATGTCCAACTCATTTCTTTGCTAGACTTTTTTCTCATCCTCTCTTACATATCCTTTGCAATCTTCATCAAGCTCTTTCTTCCCTATTGGTGCTTTCAGCCATTTCTCCAGTAGCTCCAATTCTTTCTCCCATTCACTGATCCTTTGATGAGAGTTTATTCCTTCTTCTTGATTGCCTCAACAGCTTCCATGATTATCTCCATTGTGCCTATAATCATGATGGAATGATGACCCTTTACTATGTTTTCAGCGAACATAGTCTCTTCTTCAGGTTTTCCTTTAATCTTCTGCTGGTTACCTTCACTTTGTACTTGTTGGATCCTTACTACCACCCTTACATCCTTACCCTGTTGTTGCTTATGAACTTCCATCTCATCTCCAAATAACCTCTGTTCAATTTCTTCGATCACAGCATCACACTCATTCATTCTATTCACTGTTCCTGCAAACAAACTATTGGTTTGTAAAATAAACACTCTTTTTGTCTGAATGTCTTTTAGAGACTCCCTTCTGTTGTCAAATACTGTTGTAACCATCTCTTTTCTATTTCCATGTTCTCCTAGCAAATTCTCTAGCAACTCAATTTCCTCTTTACATTTAGAAAGTTTTTTTATCACAATGATCTTCATTTCCAGTTTCATCCTTTCATGGTCACTATTGCTTAATGATTCAATCGGATTGTCTTCCATAGAAAATTATGTCTCATTCATCTTCATGGAAATAAGTTCTTGTTCAACACTTATAATCCATGTATTCACACAACAATTGTCAGTTTGATAAATGTAAGCCTCAACAGCCTCAACTCTTCAGGCTGAACTTCATCTCCTTCTTCCACAAGGAATTGTCCTTGTTTTGTAACAACTCCAAATATCAATTCATCAATAATTTTCTTCTACTGCAACAATTCAATCTTTTCCTCATTCAAGAGGCATTCTCCATCATACTCTTCTCTAGAATACTTATCTTCTGAGAAGTACTTTTCATCCTCTGTCAACACATCAGTATGTTGATCCAAGTTCTCCTCTAAACTTTGGTGACTTTTATAAATGTTTATGACAGCTTCATAAGACTGCCAATCCTCTGCAAAACCTTCCTTTGTTAGTGACCAATCATCAGATTTCCTTCTTCCCTTTGCTAAATCTTTAGCATAGGCTTCTTCTTTCTTAACAAATTTCAATAGATGTCCTTCTTCTTCAATACATTTTTCCTTTTTGTCTCTCTATAACCCTTCTTCTAGAGCTATCCTTGTCTCATCATTTGCATTAATATTCTCCTGCATTTGTTCTTCATCAATAACATTAATCAAATTCATTAGATTACCTCTCCGAGACAATATTCCTTCATTCTTCATCAGAATAAGATCCTGATCTTCTATCTCTATGACAACTTCAAATGATTGTCTTCTCTCATTAAGTAAGTCATCAATAGACTCTTTCTGCTGTAAACAGTCAAATTATTCATCCTCTGAGAAATATTCTTTGTCACCTTTCACTTCAAGATCTTCATCCATCCTGAAGACATCTTCACAAAGTTGCTTTTCTACTACAATACTTGCAATCATACACAAACTATCAGTTTAAAACATAAGACCTTGTGGGCTTACTTGATGCTTCAGTCATCATATCTCCTTGTTGTTCTGAATTCTCACAATAATTCATAAGATCTTCCAAAGATCTCTAGTCTTTATCTTCCCCCGGAACTTCACCCTGTTCTGCTTCACAAATGGAAACTTCCATTTCCAACTCAGATTCTCTGAGTTTTTCCACCGGCCACTTTACTTGCCTCTGTTGTAGCCTTCTCTGTAACTCAGACCATTTCACTGCCTTTTTTTCTCAAGACCCAACCTTTTCTTTGGTTTTCCTCTAGTATCATCCTTAATACATTGAGTTTTTCTTGTAACTCTGTAATCTCCTTGTCGCGCTCCTTTTGTCTCATTCTCTTTCCATTTTCCTTGGCATCCTCCTTCTTCAATTTTCTTCTGTTGTGGTCTTCCTCAGAACCTTTGTTACCTCTATTATGACTATCAGTAGTCACTTCCTTATTTATCTTCATGATTTCCTCACTCACTTATTATGAGCTACACTAAAGCCTCTGCAATAGCAAGTCCTCCCGACTGCCACTTACCTCACCAATTCATCACCATAGGAGTTGTCATACACATGCATTCCATCATTCCAAACTTCTGAAGGATCTTGATGACATACTTTCATTGCCCAAGAAGGATTTCACCAGGTTTCTGCCAGTATTATAGTCCCAAATAGTAATGCATCAAGCCAAGGTCCTTCATGTCAAATTCAGAGGCCAACTCCCTCTTACACTGAACAATAAGGTGCTCTACACATGTCAGGAACAAATCATCAACATATAGTAGCAGCATCACAGGCTCACCTTTCACCCTTGATATAAAGGTTTGGATCAACAACACTCTTAGAGAAACCAAGTCTCATTAGATATCCATCAATTCTAGAATACTAAGCTCTCAAAACCTACTTGAGTCCATACAAGGCCTTCTTAATTTGCGCACATGAGATTCTCTTCCATGAACATCAAAACCTTGAGGTTGCTCTATGTACACCTCTTCCTCAATAATGCCACTGAGGAAAGCAGTCTTCACATCCATCTGATATAACCTCCATCCCATAAACGAAGCAAGAGAAATAAGAAATATAATCATTGTGTACCTAGAAACCGGTGCAAAGATCTCATCATAATTTTCTCCGTCTTTCTAAGAGAACCCTCTAGCCATGAATTTTGTCTTGTATTTGTCAATGCTCCCATCTACTGGATGATTGATCTTATATATCCACTTTGAGGTTACTAAATACTTTCATTCAAGTCCTAGAACAATCTCCTAAACATCATTCTTCATAATAGATTGGTATTCTTCCTTCATTGCATCCTTCCAAACATGTTGGGTGGCTTCTTCTTCGAAGTTGGAAGATTTGGAATCAGTCAACTTAGTCATTAAAGTTGCATAAGTAGAATACCTCTTAGGTCTATTAGATTCCCTGAAGGTTCCTCGTGGCGCAACATGTCCTTTTGCATCCTACAAAGTAGATTTGAGCCAACCTGGTCTTTTCCTATTTTCTGGAACAACGACAAGATCCAATGGTTCACAAGGTCCCTTTGGCATATCTTCATGATCTTCAATATGAATAAATGATGAGGGAGGACCTATAACCTCTTCTTTGGGAGCCACAAGATTTTTCTCTTCATCTTCAGTGTCTGAGTGCTTTTCTCTGTATTTCCAATAAGTGACATCTTCATCAAAAGTCACATCCTTTCTTACTTCAACCTTTCACTGCCTTGGAATATAGATTCTATAGGGTTTTGATGACTCATTGTACCCAAGAAATATCCCCTTCTTTCTGGTAGTCTCTAACTTATTTCTCTTACCCTTGGGTACGTGTATGAACACTGGACAACCAAAGATTCTCATATGATCAACTTGTAGTTTATAACTAGTGAACACTTCTTCAAGAGTCTTATCTTCTAGAATTCGATGAGGAATTGTATCTAGGATGTATGCAACTGCCTTAGCTGCTTCTCCCCACAAAAACATTAGTACATCTTGATTATTTATCATTTATTTCATAGATTCTTCAATAGATCTATTATTTCTCTCGTCCACTCCATTCTATTGAGGATTATAAGGAACTATCAGCTCCCTCTTAATCCTAGCTTCCTTACGAAAGGAAATGAGTTACTTGGAGGTGTATTCTCCTCCATTATTTGATCTTAGAATCTTGATCTTATTTCTACACTTCAACTTTGAATTCCTGGAACTTTCTGAAAACTTCATCTTTTGACTTCATAAGATAGATTCAAGTCTTGCAAGAGAAGTCATCAATAAAGGATACATCGTATATAGTGCCTTCAAGAGATTTCATCGGCATAGGACCACACACATCAAAGTGGACTAAATCCAAAATCACTTTGGAGCTATGTTCACTTCTTGTAAAGGTTTTCTTAACATTCTTTCCAAGTGCACATCCCTTACACATACCTTTATGATCCATCTGCAAATCTGGTACACCTAAAACAATCAGCTTCAAAGTTGGCAAAGCTCTATAATGAAGATGTGCATATCTCTTATGCCATAGCTCACAAGGATTAATATCATTATGCACTAATGCTTGGGAATCTTGGCCTGGAAGTTTATACAACCTTCCTTCACGAATCCTAATAACCCTAGTAGAGCTTATACTATAGCCCCTGTCCCACACAAAGACTTTCCCATCAATGAAGGCTACTCTATCTCCTCTATCTTTTAAAAATGAAATTGAAACCAAATTATTTTTAAAACCCGAAACATAGAGTATGTTTCTCAAGTGAACTCTTTCACATGTTTCCATCTCAACAAATGTTGTCCCAATTCCTTTGATGACATAGTTGTTGCTTTCCCCAAGCTCCATCCTTTGTGTTAATCTTCTTTCCATCAAACTTGTAAGATGATCACACTCCCCTGTCATAGGTATTGAAGCTCCACTTCCAATTAGCCATACGTTGTTATCATCTGCAAGAGATCCTACAAGTGTAGAATAGTAGAAGTGGTCTTTATCTCTTTCAACTTTGGGTCTCTTGGAATTTTCTTCAAATTATTTCGTTGTAGGATGTTGATTCCCTCTTTTATTCTTATCATTGAATATTTCAGGACATTGGTCTTTGATGTGACTAAATTTGTTGCAACAGAAACATTGGATTTGTGACATATCTTTCTTCCTTTTAGGATTAGGTCTTCTATCAAAATCCCTTTTCTTATTTTGAAAACCAGACTTCTTTCTTCCTCCATATTTCTTGGAACGAGTTGCATAGGCTTGATATATTCTTCTTCCTTTTGATTCTTTCTCTAGACAAAAGTCTTTATTCTTCCTGAGAAAAAGTTACCCATAGTTCTTCTAAACTTGGAGCTTCATTTCATCTGCTTATACCTGCTGCAAACGAATCCCATGAATGTGGTAGCCCATTAAGTGTTGAATTCACAAGTTCTTTGTCAAAGACAATTTCATCAATAGCTTGTATTTGATCTCTCAGTTGAGAAATCCTCACAAAGTATGAAGCCACTATATCGCTCTTTGTCATTCTTATATCACGAAGCTCATTTCTCAAACTCATTACTTGGTCAATATTGTTGATAGTATACAAATCATTTAGAGCATCATATATCTGCTTTGAAGTGTTCATCTTTGAGATGTATGGAATTATATGATCCTGGACAAATTCCACAATAATTCTCATGGTAGTGATGTCATATTTCTTATACTTATGTTCTACTTCATATGTAGGTTCAGGCACCTTGCCTTGCACAATTTCCAAAATAACTTCCCTTGTGAGAATTAGGTCGATTCTTGTCTTCCAAGCCCTAAAGTTAGTAGCCCCCTCTAACTTGTTTTATGATTTCATAGTAGAATCCATGGATGAAACATGATTGTAGATTTAGGGTTTGATAGGTCTTTTAAAGAGTGATCTCTATGCTCTTTCCTTCACCAAAGTGATTTTTCAAGTACAATAGATGCAAGTACTTTCATTTTTTAACTATAATAATTGAATCCAATGGTGTAGATGTTATTTAACACAACAGTATGATCGTTAAGTAATTATACTTTATAAATTCAACACCATAGAAAGTAGAACAATAGAGATCACAAATGCACAAAGAGACAAGAAGATTTCACCCTGGGAAAACCCACCAAGGGGGGGAACCCAACCAACCTTTTCCTTCAAGAATCAATGCAACAAGAAATACATCAAAGTCAAAAAACCAGCAAGATGACCATCCATCAAGAGCCAAGAAAACCCTCCAAGATCCAAGACAAAATACCCTTCAAATTTTTCGACCAAAAAGGTATGCAATAAGATTTGTCACAAGTTTTCAAGAGGGTAAAAATGTGTCCTTTGTCTCAGCCTCAGAATTCAGGTGATGCCACGAGATTAGTGGCTCAAAACTTCGCACTATGCCACAAAAACATTGCATTGTCCCATAGAAGACATACCACAGAGAAATCGTCCAAAACTCGACTTATTTAGTCCACAAGAGTGAGGAATAGAAGATGAAATATATGCTTCTGATTTCATCCTACAAGTTTCCTTGGATTCTTCTCACAGAATAGAGATATGTGATGATCTGAAGTGTGTTCTTGGGTGGATACAAATAGGCTACTTATAGCCTTCCAATCATGTGAATGGATGTCTCTCATGAGTAGGCCAACATGTCTCTTAGAGAGCCAACTTGGCCACTTGTGAGTTCAAATTTTCAAATTTTCCCGCTTTGATAAGGTCATGAAGAACATGCCTTATAAAAATTATAAAAACAAATAAATATTTTCTTTTTCTTGCAAGCATGAAGAACATGCTTTAAATAATTTTCTTTTTACAAATACAATTTAAATTTTCATCATTACAAGTACAAATAATATATTATGATGACCAACCATAATTACAAAAATTCAGCAAAGATAAGGTAGCAATATAGTCCCACAATTATATTATTCATAAGGGAGGTATGTAGGAATCGTTGTTTAGCATTGTGAATGTTCATTGTAATTTAGCCTTGCTTTGTTATAGCTTTGGACAACAAATATGTGAATTGTTGTATGTTCTATGTTCAAATAGTAAATATTTCAAGGGGATTTGGAACAAATCTTTTAGGGAAAGCAATGGACTCAGGAGTACATTAGCCCCTTTAGTAGAATGAGGCAATGTGTGTTGTGAAGAGTGTGGTTTCATTTTCTCATAAGCTAGATCTCTATTATAGTTAGACAAGTAGTGAATCTTGGAACCAAAGGTGAACGGGGGAGTTACACAAATGCAAGGTGGAAGAGATTGTGTCTGCCTTCAGGTAAAGAAGAACATTTTGCAACGTAAACTAATGCACAATCAATTGACCTCATCTTTAGCTTTAGTCATGGAGCAATTGATTGAGCACAAGACTCGAATGAATGGGATGGAGAATAAATTGGGATTCATCTGTAGCCAAATGGAAGAAATCCATCATTTTCTAGTCTATGGTCCTCATGTTTCCCTTAACTCAAACAATGTTGTGCACCAAAGGAGTTGCAAATTGTTGGATTTAAATGAAATAGTGAAATAAGTTAAAAAGAAGGGTGTGTTATGAACATAAATATGTATAAAATAAATATAAATAACAATGATAATAATTAATACAATATAATTAATAATTACGATAAGACATGTCCCAAAGAGCATGACTGTTGGAATTATGACTCAATTTTGGCACCATGACACAGGTGTTGTCCTTGATGGCAACTCACTCAAATGGCAGATCATAGTTCAGGCTCTCAGAATGAAAGAAAATGAGGTATACATAGGTTCCTCTTAACAAAGTCGCTTATACATGCGGGATTACTGATCAAAAGTCGCGTATACGTATGCACGCTCTTTCATGCAAATAAAATCACGTACATGTGGGAAAACTTAGTTTTGGTCCATTGTATTTAGTCTGTTATATTTGAACCTATGGTTTTGGACCTTGGTATTGCATCCGAAGTGTTGAACCCAGGTATTGGGTCCCTAGTATTGGTTCTAAATGGTTTTGGACCATGGTATTGAGTAAGGCCTAAGACTATTAAAGGGGAAGGAGATCTTTAGGCAAACATATGAACAAAAGTATCGAATATCTTATGAAGAGCAAGATCTAAAATTGGGTTATGGTACATTGTTGAATCTGAACCAAGGAGGAACCTGAGCGCTAAAATATGGATAAGTTCTATTGATGGGTCGAGATCTTAAGGCTTGAATAGTAGTATCATTGTGTGATTTTTGATCTGTTATAATTGGCGCATGATTAGATCTATAAATCTGTTAATCTGGGTATAACTGATGTCTGATTAAGTGAAAAGAGTAAAATATCTTTTATAGATCTGTACGCAGGTGCACATCAGAGGCACGTATACATGCAGGTTCGGTGAGTGAAGACAGTGTATACGTTGGTTGGCCTTAATACAGCTATGTGTGTACGCAGGGTTCTGCATATTGAAGTAGCGTACCTCTCATGAAATATGTTTTAGCTAATTATGTTTATTGCTACAGTGTTTTGGGTTCAAAATTGGTGTCGGCTTACTGTTACTGTTTTCTGGTTACAGCGTTCTGAGAAGTGATTGGTTGATTCAATATTGGTTTGTAAAAAGGAGATTGGTTGATGTAGATATACTTGATGTTTGATTGATGTTATTCATGGATCCAGTCTGAAAATTTATGAAACGTGGTCCCTGGAAGAAAAGAGAAGGTTGTAGCCTTCTGTAGGTCAGCACCTACGTGCTAGTAACTCAACTAGTACAAGAGCTAAGGGGGTTGTAGCTCCCTTCCAAGAGAAGCTGTAGAACGAGAGAAGGTTGTAGCCTTCTGCATGTAGCAGCCTGCGTACTAGTATAAGACTACACCAATACAGAATCATTGTAAAAAGAAGTTTCTAATTAAAAGAACATAGAGACGAATTGCAGCAGGTGGTTTTCACCCACATTGGGTTTCCACCTTACATCTTGGTGTTCATGTGTGTGATGATTTTTTTTGCTTTATTGCTCCTGTTTACTGTTCATATGGTTAATAATATTCTGGTGCACTCATTAAGAAGCAACTAATTGAATTATAAGTTTACTGGATATTTGCTTGTTGCATTACACACAGTTGCGTATACACGCGGTTTTCCTTAACTAAAGTAGCGTATATGAATCTGAATATGGAAATGAAAAAGTTATATTGATTTGATAATACTGAT
>APFE031487962.1:175973-215782 GCA_000404065.3 Pinus taeda | reverse complement strand
GGTATCCTAGAGATACAGATCTCACACTTCATGCATATACAGATGCAGATTGGGCAGGAAGCATGGATGACAGAAAAATCACTAGTGGTGGTGCATTCTTCATGGGTCCTAGATTAGTATCTTGGTTTAGCAAGAAACAAAGTTCAATTGCATTATCTATAGTTGAAGCAGAATATGTAGCTGTTGCATCTTGCTGCACACAACTCCTTTGGATGATGCAAGCATTACAAGACATTCAAATCACTTGTACTCCACCTATCTCCATTTTTTGTGATAATACAAGTGCAATCAACATTTCAAAGAATCCAGTCATGCATTCGAAGACCAACCACATACCTATCAAATATCATTTTCTCCGAGAACAAGTACTTGAACAAAAGGCCAAATTGGAGTATGTCCCCTCCAAAGAACAAGTTGCTAATATACTCGCCAAACCACTACCCAGGGAGACATTTGAATACCTCAGACAGAATTTGGGGGTAGTTGATGCAGCATCTTGCTGTTGAAATTATCTGGTTCAAAGAAAAGTGGTTGTACACAAGTTTCATGAGGAGTATCAGTGTACATACGCTAGTTTCTCTGGATATAGTCGCATATATGTTAGTTTGAAGGAAATCAGTGGGCCGAATTCAGGTGAAAAGAGTCTGATATGGGTCTGATAGAGACCATCTGGCACAGTTCAAGGGGAGCACATATATATACTTCTAATAATGCATTGTTGGCATTATTTTCGAAGATCTTGGTTCAATTTCACAGTTGTTTTGGTCTCAAATGGAACAAGTCAGAGGAAGAACATGGTTGTTGGTCTGAATGATGATTGATAGATGCTGCTGATGATAGTTGTTGATAACTATCATAGTCTTGCTGTAGATATTTCGTCTCTATGTCATGTATTTCTTTTCTTATCAAGGTCATGTAACGGCCTATCTTGGTTTCCCCACTATGCCCCGGATGGATGATGTAATTTTCTTGTTTTATCATGTGTAAATTTTTGGTATATTCCCACTTGGTTGGGAGATGGATATATGTATGAGTCTTTGATGATAGGAAGGTCATTTATGATATATAAAGCCATGGTTCTTCTTGTAGAACATATTCTTGTAGACCTTGCCTACATTCAGGGAGAGCTTGGACAACAGAGTAGAGCAAAAAATTCCACATGTACTCAGGGGGAGCTTAACCCTTTTCCCTTGATGTCAAAGGGGGAGAATAACTTTGAGTGACTTGGGGTTGCCATCAAGTCCAAAGGGGGAGATTGTTAGCATTATGACTCAGGTTTGGCACCATGACACAGGTGTTTTCCTTGATGGCAACTCACTCAAATGGCATATCACAGTCCAGGCTCTCAGAATGAAAGAAAATGAGGTATGCGCAAGTTCCTCTTAACAAATTCGCGTATACACGCGGGATTACCTATCAAAAGTCATGTATACGTATGCACGCTCTTTCATGCAAAGAAAAGCACGTACATATGGGAAAACTTATTTTTGGTCCATTGTATTTAGTCTGTTATATTTGAACCTATGGTTTTGGACCTTGGTAATGCATCCGAAGTGTTGAACCCAGGTATTGGGTCCCTAGTATTGGTTCTAAATGGTTTTGGACCATGGTATTGAGTAAGGCCTAAGACTATAAGAGGGGAAGGAGATCTTTAGGCAAAAATATGAACAAAAGTATCGAATATCTTATGAAGAGCAAGATCTAAAATTGGGTTATGGTACATTGTTGAATCTGAACCAAGGAGGAACCTGAGCGTTAAAAGATGGATAGGTTCTATTGATGGGTCGAGATCTTAAGGCTTGAATAGTAGTATCATTGTGTGATTTTTGATCTATTATAATTTGCGCATTATTAGATCTATAAATCTGATAATCTAGGTATAACTGATGTCTGATTAAGTGAAAAGGGTAAAATATATTTTATAGATCTATACGCAGGTTTGGCACATCAGAGGGGCGTATACACGCAGGTTCAGCAAGTGAAGACAGCGTATATGCTGGTTGGCCTTAATACAGTTGCGTATGTATACAGGGTTCTGCATATTGAAGTAGCGTACATCTCATGAAATATGTTTTAGCTAATTCTGTTTATTGTTGCAGTGTTCTGGGTTCAGAATTGGTGTCTGGTTACTATTACTATTTTCTGGTTACAGCATTCTGAGAATTGATTGGTTGATTCAGTATTGGTTTGTACAAAGGAGATTGGTTGATGCAGATATACTTGATGTTTGATTGATGTTATTCATGGATCCAGTCTGAAAATTTATGAAACGTGGTCCCTGGAAGAAAAGAGAAGGTTGTAGCTTTTTGTAGGTCATCACCTACGTACTAGTACCTCAACTAGTACAAGAGCTAAGGGGGTTGTAGCTCCCTTCCAGGAGAAGCTGGAGAACGAGAGAAGGTTGTAGCCTTCTGCAGATAGCAGCCTGCGTACTGGTATAAGACTGCACCAGTACAGAACCATTGTAAAAAGAAGTTTCTAATTAAAAGAACATAGAGACAAATTGCAGCAGGTGGTTTTCACCCACATTGGGTTTCCACCTTACATCTTAGTGTTCATGTGTGTGATGATTTGTTCTTCTTTACTGCTCCTGTTTACTGTTCATATGGTTAATAATATTCTGATGCACTCATTAAGAAGCAACTAACTGAATTATAAGTTTGTTGGATATACGCTTGTTGCATTACACACAGTTGCGTAACGCGGTTTTCCTTAACTAAATCAGCATATATGAATCTAAATATGGAAATTAAAAATTTATATTGATTAGATAATATTGATTCACCCCCCCTCTCAGTATTATTTCCAACAATGACTATTTATGAAAGGGCACTCCCACTTAGGTATATATACAAGCCCCCAATTTTGCACTCATAATCATATTTTCTGCTATCAATTACTTATATACTATTTACATATTTTTCATATGGAATTTTTTTGTTTTCTAGGCATTTTAAACATATTTGTGCAATAATGAACTTTGTTTGTATCAATTGGTATCAAATGAACATAAATATGTATAAAATAATTATAATAATAATGACAATACTAATTAATACAATATAATTAATAAATATGATTGGACATGTCTCAAAAAACATGACTCTTTATGAATGAGCACTCTTGCTTAGGTATATATATGAGACCCCAATTGTAATCTCATCGTCATATTTTCTAAAAGTTACATTATTTATACTATTTATATATCTTCCACATGGATTTTTTTATATTCCAGACAATTTAAATATATGTGTGATAACGTACTTTGTTAGTATCAAGGTGCCTCTTGTAGAGGCTTTAAATTGTAATGCTTGTAGCATGGAAGTAAATTTTTTCTTGTTTGTAGGCATTTTCTAAAAAATGTATACATATAAACATCTTCGATATGTCATAGTTAAAATAGGAGTCTAGACCATGCCATCTAGAAAATATAGAAGCCCTAGGATCTAAACTTTTTTGATATTCTAAAAGATAATATAACATTTTTTCCCGAAATGTAACTTCATAAAATTAATCCTTACATTTTTTAAATTAAATTACACAATTTACACCATGAAATTATCGGCAAAATAAATAAACTTACAATATGAAAAACCTATGATGTTGCAACTCAAAATAAACAAGAGGAAAATGCAGCAAATCTCATCCTTATTATATTAATATGAGGTTCTAAGAACCTATTACAAACAACATCAAATGGTTGACAATAGCTCCTCAAATCACTAGAAATGAAGCTCAAATTGGAAATCTGGTTGATCCCCACTTCAACCCATAGATTTTCTCCATATTCGCTCACCAACTAATGACAATGAATAAGAACCTATTACAAATAACAACAAATGGATGACAATAGCTCCTCAAATCACTTCAAATGAAGCCCAAATTGGAGACCTAGGTGATCCCCACTTCAACCCACAAATATGCTCCAGATCTACTCACTTACTAATGACAATTAAGCTCTATGAGATTCCTGAATGAAATCTCCACAACAATGAGTTGGCGTTTAGTCCAACACACCAAGAAACCTAATGGCTTTATTCCTAGGGATCTTTGAATCTAAAAACCAAGTTCTCAAAACTCTCCCAAGATAAAATAATCCAAATCTTAGATGCCCCCAATGACTTACTCGCCCCTCATTTTAAAGACTTGATGTATCTCCCTCCAACCTTCTAGAAGCACTTTTATTTTCATTCTAGAAGCTACTCCATTTTCTTTTATTTAAGTGATTCTTTTTGTTTTATTTAAGTCACTTTTTAATTTAGAAAAATGATCAACTTGCCTCTATGATTTCTCCCGCCACTAAAAGTCAATTTTCATCATCTCGTCCTATAGATCTCTTCATCCTAGTTCCAACAAGTTATTACTCTAAGGTGTTTCTTGTTGAGAATTCAGTAGGGCAATGTATATGTTAATTCTCTTAACTTGATAACTGTTTGTGTTATCTTTTTACTTATTAGCCTTGATATTTCCTATTCCAATGTGCAATACACCAAAACAACTATCAAAATAATAAGAACAATGACATTGTATATAGGTTGCAAGCCAAGGCCAAAACCTCTCCTGTTGAGGGGAAAACCCAAAAATCTCTTCTTATCTTTCAATGCTTTCAATTGACGAATATCATGACCTAGACTCAAACAAATACCTTCCAAGATCAAGTCTTCCTTGGCCTTTTGCTGCAATATCTTCGACTTCCCAGTAAATCCAAAATTTCCCCCCCCTGCAACTATCGCTGCTTCTATAGGAGACTTTGATCTCCCTCTAACTGCCTTCCCCTTGACCTCGCTTGCCTTGACTTGAGCCTTCGAGCTAGTAGGAAGCCCTAAGAGACCTTCATTTGCCTTCCTTCTCTTCTTGCTTCCAAAAGCGAACCTCAGAATTGCCCAACGCAAAAACCCTAACTTCGCACTTCCAAAAGAATGTAGAGAGACCCAAACCCTTCGACTTTCTTTATCCTTCTCTTCTTCTCACTTCCTTCTTCAACCTCCTTTTGCTTCCCTCTTTTCATGAGAGATGAGTGAGTGAATGATCCAAATGGAGGACGAGTTCCTCTTATATATAGGCTTCCTTCAAGGGTGGACATGGCTCTTCATGTAGGTCGACTTGATAGCTTATGTAGGCCAACTTGACTTGGAGGTATTTTGACATTTTCAAGACAAAATAAATTTTCTTTTACAACTTACAATGTGCCCATAGGGTCTTCCATATATGATAATGACTCTTATACCTAGGACAAACCCTATAAGCACTCAATGGGCACTTGACCTAAAAATAAAAGAACTTGAGCATGAAACCCATGCTCCAATAATAATAATAATTTCTTTTTCACTTTATATATACAAGAATGCATTTCATAATAATGAAGACCAAACCTAGTTACACATTTTTCAACATTTCTCTAAATAATCCACTCCAAAAAACAATTATAGTGTATTTCATTAAAATTTGCTAGATAATAACCTCATTAAACGAGAATCGTCAGAATGTAATGAAACCAAGAACAAACTATGCAGAATTGGCCCTTATGATGAAATATAGTGAGTGAACCCAATCATAGTCCAAAAAATCCTCCAAAACTCTTCAATCTCACCAATGACGTAATCTTGCTTTTGTGACCTGGATGACACCTATCTTGGAAATCCCCACCCTAACCACATCATAAGGGAAACCAAAAATGGGGATATTACAACTTTTAGTTTTGTGTTCATGTGATATAACTCCAAATACAATTTTTTAATAAAAGCATTTCACAGCTATGATTAGGAAAAAAAGTGTCACCATTTATTTGAAATAAGGCTATCTCATTTACTAAATTCAAATTTCAAATAACCCATAGTGTACATATTAGTGTACTAAATTCAAATTTTGAATAACTCATAATGTACATATTCAAAATTGAAATAAGTCTCGCTCATTTTTTGATCTCAAAATTCAAATAACCTATAGTGTACATGTTAATATATTGAATTCAAATTTCAAATAACTTGGTGTGCAGATTAATCTTTGGCATAGGCAGATGTGTAGATGACATGGCATGTGAAAATCAATGGTCGTAGACCATGCATAAACTCTCTAAGGGTATCACCTTGGGAATTAGCCAACTAACAATAACATCACCTATGCTCTTGGGTGAAACCCTATACACGTTTCAAGGAGGGCTACTGAAATAGAAAACCACAAATGACTATCTACATAGAAAGAATTTCCGTAACTCAATTTTTTCCAATGCTTGCATGAATGGGGCAATTTAAGTGTCGCATATCCTGTGGCCTTTTTTTCTAGCAATTGCACTAGATAAATTCCCAAATTCAAGAATGTCATTAAATTTCTGTGATGGTGACGTGGGCTATACAAATAAATATGACTTTTGGTGCTTTTCACTTCATGATTTTTCTCATATTACATTGCTAAATATCATTTTCATGGATATATAGATCTTATTTATCCAAAAACTTAAAGACCAACTCAAACCTTAATTTTTGTATCTTGAGTTAAAAATAAGATATTAAATCTTTATTTTTATATCCTAAGTTATCAAAATAACTTTATTTCACAAGGGAATGGGAACTATTACACACCATTTTTTGGGTGATATCTCTAGGAGAAAAAAATTCTCCATGATGGTCCTTAGCCAACAGCACCTTGTAGCCACCATCTAGCTCATTGTGTCATTTCTCCGCCACCTGAGCCAGCCATGTGGTCCCTCACCCATCTATCATGATTGTACGTTTGAAGGTGGCCCTCCCAAACCTCAAGGCATGCCTTGTCATGTGGTGATTGAGTATTTTAGTTTACTTACCATGGAAACTCTCAGGCATGGATTAATGGGGTGATTTGGTGGAAAGAGTGGATTAGGTCTATGCTCTTGTCCCCTAGGTATCTTTTGGATGTTAACCTTGGACCCTAGTCTCATGGGATCTCTTTTACTGACCTTTGGGCTTTAGGGATGGTACTACATGGGAAACCTTGATTTTGGTTGCGTGGTCCCACTCCCTGATCTGAATATATCACCCGCCCGTCCTCTCATTATAATCTCATTTATCACTCCTCCCACCAAGGTTCCACATTCCTCCACTGGGTCGACAAAGGGTCAGCCACCCCTCCCCTTTTCCCATACCTTGGGTCGAGCATGGAATAATGCACGGAGATTGATGAAAAAGAAAAGAAAAGAAAAAGCATAATTGGCAACATTCAACAGGAAATTGTACCATGAAATACAGAATATTGTCGAGACAAACACATTTAGCACGTGGGAAAAATCAAATACATGAGCTCTACCCCCTTCCATGGCCATCACCTTGGTTCCTATAGGCCCTACAAGAGCCCCCCTATCATTCAGGAACCCATGATTGTCCTAACCCCTGGTGGGAAATGAACCGCCCTACCTTAAAGGGGGTATCCACTACTACATCTCACACATCATGCTCTTACCCCTTAAGCCACGAGTAGTCAATTAAAAATAAATCATAAAAGGTAAAAGGCATATAAATGAGGATGGAAAAATCAAGGTTAGGGCACCTCATGTACCATGATTTCTCCCTCCTAGACATAATATACCCAAGTGTGGGCTTCCCTTTTATTAGCTACACTTGTAACCCAGCATGTGGCCCAAGGCTGCCCCTTTCATCCCCTACTCCATTCATCTCTTTATCACATACCACCACCTTTTGAAGGGTGTAATTTGGACATGCTATCCCCTTTAAAAGTAGTAACCACCTAATAGGATAATTGGTTAACCCCATTTAGAGTTTGGAGACATTAGCACATGCCAAAGCCCATTATGGAAGGGAAGGCCATTATGAATTCCCCACCTCTTCTCCCTGGTTTGTAAGATATTTTACTCAATTTCCTTGATGACTTATTGTACTGGAAGGCTAGGGGATGCATTAGATCTTATGCAAGATCAGAGGTGGTCTCCATTTTAGGTTAGGTCTCCCTTATGGGGTCCTAACCATCCAAAGGGCTACACTAGCACATGTAGGGTGTGTGGTGAGACTCCCATGAGTCTCCACAGTAGTAGAAATCGCTCCATGGATCCCCAAGGATGTTCAAATATTGCTCAAGATTCACTTATTCGACGAGGAAGATGCATCTGGTTCACCTATGCCCAACCAGCCCCACAATTGTACCATGCATGTGGCAGATGAACCAGGAATTGTATGTTGATGTGGAATCACTTACACCATCATCTGAGCCCTTACAAATGGTCTACAAGCATCTTCGACTTACTTGGAGACCCATGAGGTCACTTGTGTGCCCTCACAAAAATTGAGAGAACCACAGGTTTATTATGTGGAGAACAAGGGGCCAACCCCTTGTCCATTACTTTTGGGAGTCCTATTCATCATTATGGCACTTATGGACTTCATAAGGCTTCCTAGAGAGTCCAATGACATGTATTATTGATCATTAGAGGTTTGTTATTTTGTTTATGAGTTAGTTTGGTGGGCTTGTCACCAAAAGTTAGTTATTTGCACATTACTTCTATTTTAGGGGCTAATTTAGGCTCAAGTAGCTAAATCGAACTCCTTAGAGGAGTATAAATACAAATGATGAGAGTTCATTTCTCATTATCACTTGGTTTGGACTTGTATCTCTCTTGATATTTTCACTATTCCTTCTTAAGTGACGACATTTTGGATCATGTATGAATTTTGATGTATGGATTGTTTTTCTTATCTTGGAGCTTCATGATTGGGAAGTCTATTCGTGGTTGGATACATTCTCTTACATGTAATTGCAAATTTAATTTATTATTCTTTACTTTGTCACATGCATTGATAATGAGATGTTTTTTATGCTAGGGCTAGTTGTTGCATATCTCTATGCATGGGCCATGTACGTTGAATGAACTTTCCTAGGGATAATTCTATTGTTGAATTTATCTTGATATGCCACTTCACCTTGCAAGATGAAGTATAAAAGCTTTTAAGGTCACTCTCTTTTTCCCTAGTGACAAGCGAAGTTGATCTTAAGGTCTCTTTGACATGGAAACAAAGTATATCTTCATATTCTTCTTGACTCCAATCTCCCCAAAGGATTAGGTACTAGTCTACCATAAGGTGATCACTCAAAGAAATATTTTTCTTCACCTATCCTTCTTTATTCTAGTTCTAGCCACATTAGGGCTCACAGGGAATCATTTTCCCGACAAACCACCCATAAGAAAAATTCGATCTCTTGGCCTCTACTACACTGGTGGGTCTCCTAGGCCTCCTTCAAATTTGAGGAAATTCCAACGGTGGGGTGGGGTTGTGAGATATCCCAATCCCTAGCCTCGAGATTGGATTTTTCCCTAAGTTTGCCTAGGCTCATTCCTCATAGGGATCATTTTGCACCTTCAACTGAAAATTAATTCTTTGGTCCCCTTCTCCTTGTTTAAGTCAAATATATCATTGGTTTCTAAACTCCTTTCCCTTGACCTAATCTGGGTCCACTTGGTCCTATGTGGTCCCATACCTTTGAAAAGTCAACTCTTCAAAAACCAGTTGGGAAACCAAGTTCAATGTGGATTTTAGGGTTTTGGAAGCTCCTTTACAATTCACACTCCTTAAACCTAGTCTGTAAATCCTCATCCCCTTCTCCTAGAAATCCTTGTACCTTGCTTAAGAATCAAGCTGGTCCCATTCTTGAGCCTCCCCTAGGAAAGGGTCCCTGAGATCACTTCACACGCATCTTAGTTGATCTATCCTTCATAAGTGATTCTCTTTTTATCAATTCTCCTCCCATCTGTGAATGTCCATAAAGGGTAGGAATATTTAGTTGTGGTCACAGTGGGTTTTAACTTCATTGTTTCTCTTGACCTAGCAAGTGCCCCTCTAGGACCCCCTTCTAGTTTGAGCGGTAACATTTTGGTGTTGCTGTCAAAGGCACAAGACATGTGTTTTGTTCCCCATATGACATATTTATATATCATTATCGGTGACTCCATTGGAAGAACGAAGCCCTATTTCTTCATTGAACTTTAAGGTCGATGCTTGTAGGGTGAAGAAAGCACTTTTTAAGGCATCTTTAAATTCACCCTGGTGAATCCTACATAATTTACATGTATACCTCAAATAGGTTGTCTTTCTTTGATGATTTTCCTTATTTGGACATCACTAGCATCCCTGGCCACCCTAATCATGTCATAGGAAGGATGGTACGTGGGGTTCCTGTGTTTCATGGTGATCCACTCTCCGCAATTGACCATGTAGAAATATTTAATGCACATGCCTCAAAAGAGAAAGGGGTTCACTAGGATTTCCTTATGTTTTTTTTCATGGGATTTCTCAGTGGTCATAACTCATGGTTGCATGATCATGAACCTGGGAGCATCTAATCTATTGAGTTTGTTGATGGATTTCTTAGACACTTTCAAGTATACCCTACATTAAACATCCAAGAGGAATCCTTCATCAAGACATTGAGATTCTAAGTAATGAGCAAGAATATGAGTCATCGTTGACTTTGCACAATGAAAAGGATGATTCTAACAACATTTGTCTGGGAAATAATGAATTTATGGAAAGTGAAGTTGATACTAACCTTACCTTTCTCAAGATAGTACTCCTGATGGTTCTCCTTTTGAGAACCTTGAGGAAGGTGATCCCATTAGCCCCTTGGAAAATGATATTGTAGATTATTTCCATATTGAAAAGGAGAAATGGGAAATTGTTGGTCCTCAATTTGATTGCACTCCCATTTATGACACCAACAAGGAGTATGAGGTGGAGAGTGGTCCTCCCTTTCTCCCGAGCATTGTTTATGATGACATATCCATCGATACCCTTGGGAAGGAGAATTATCATTTTTACCTTGCATGAAAGGGAGAAATTGGAGATGATTTATTCTCCTTTTTGAGAAGACCCTATCTTTGATACCAACAATGATAGGATTGATAAGGCCCTTGCTCATACCTACATTCCTTATATTTCCAGAGGTATATTCAAATCACTTGAGACTCTAGAGTGGGATTTTAGGGAAAAGGATCTCGTTGAGACTTCACCTTCCCCTTTGCCATTTTCTATTTTTCATCATCTTGAGTCCTCATCAAGCGATCCCCTACCCCTTGTCATATGATCTCAAGTGACCATGAGCCCTTTCCCCTTCCGAGTATAGTGTCAAGGAAGATCCCCTCATTGGTTATACTTTACCTCCTTGGACATGCCTTCAGGGTTTTGATCACTCCATGATCTCCCCTCTCAAATTTAAACATCACCTTGAGCAACCTATTTGTTGCACTCCTTATTTCCCTTACCTTTCATTCCCCTCTCATCACAACCTTGTGGCAACTACAAAGCACAATATTATGAGTAATGATTGTGATAAGAAGTTCTTAAGGATAATCATTCATTCCACCATTTTGTACTTAAAGGGAAGGCTCTGCATTTCTAGATTGACTCGTGTTCCTTCTCTTAGGGATTCCTCTTACCTCACATCGAAACCATATTTTCCCACATCCCACATGCATCATCCTCATTGGTTATACTTTACCTCCTTGGACACACCTTCAGGGTTTTGATCACTCCACGACCTCCCCTATCCAATGTAAACATCACCTTGAGCAACCTATTTTTTGTACTCCTTATTTCCCTGACCTTTCGTTCCCCTCTCATCACAACCTTGTGGCAACTACAAAACACAATTTTATGAGTAATGATTGTGATAAGAAGTTCTTAAGGATAATCATTCATTCCACCATTGTGTATTTAAAGGGAAGGCTCTACATTTCTATATTGACTCGTGTTCCTTCTCTTAGGGATTCCTCTTACCTCACATGAAAACCATATTTTCACACCTCCCACCTACAACATCCTCCATGTGATTGGGCTCGCATTCTCTTTGGGATTTGTTGCATGAATCATATAGGCATGCATATTTATATTGATTTTATGATATGTTGGTTGCATTGGCTTTATGATTACACTTAATATTAGCTTCGTCATATGAATGTTAGGGTAGGATGCATCACATGCTCATTTTCTCATTAGAATTGACATCATATTATATTTCTCATGGTAGATTAGATACATTTAGATTAAATTTGCATTATATTTACTTTCCTGTTGATTTTATGGCCTAACAATAAGCATGTGTGTTCATAAGACACCATAGAAACATGTTGCCCCATGCATTTAGTCTTTGATATGTGCAGGTAATAGGTCTACGATAACTAAGAGATTGTTAGTGTTCTCATGACCTCCCATTCAAGTAGCTTTGCCCACGTGTCTGAGAGCTCATGTCCCATTGGAGCTAGATTTTACCCACCATTTTATGGGTGATATCCCCAGGAGAAAAAAAATTCTCCATGATGGTCCTCGGTCGTCAGCCAGCAATCCCTTGCAGCCACCATCTAGCTCATTGTGTCATTTCTCCGCCACCTAAGCCAGCCATATGGTCCCTCACCCATCTTTCATGATCGTATGTTTAAACGTGGTCCTCCCAAACCTCAAGGTATGCCTTGTCATGTGGTGATTGAGTATTTTAGTTTACTTACCATGGAAACTCTTGGGCATGGATTAATGGGGCGATTTGGCATAAAGAGTGGACTAGATCTGTGCTCTTGTCCCCTAGGTCTCTTTTCGATGTTACCCTTGGACCTTAGTCTCATGGAATCCCTTTTATTGACCTTTGGGCTTTAGGGATGGTACTACATGGGAAACCTTGATTTTGGTTGTGTGGTCTGACTCCCTAATCTGCATATATCATCCCCCTCTCATTCCGCTCATTATAATCCCATTCATCACTTCTCCCACCCAGGTTCCACATTCCTCCACTAGGTCCACAAAGGGTCAGCAACGCGCTCCCATTTTCCCGCACCTTGGGTCGGGCCTAGAATGACGCCCAAAGGTTCATGCAAAAGAAATGAAAATAAAAAGCATAATTGGCCACATTCAATAGGAAATTGTACCACAAAATGCAAAATATGGTAGGGACAAACACATTTAGCATGTGGGAAAAATTCAATACATGAGCTCTACCCCCTTCCATGACCATCACCCTAGTTCCTATAGGCCCTAGATGAATTCCCTCTATCATTTAAGAACCCATGATTGTCCCAACCTCTGGTGGGCAATGAACCGCCCTACCTTAAAGGGGGTATCCACTGTTATATCTCACACATCATGCTCTTAACCCTTGAGCCCCGAGCAGTCAATTAAAGAAAAATAATAAAAGGAAAAAGGAATATAAAGAAGAGTGGAAAAATCAAGGTTAGAGCACCTCATTTACCACGATTTCTCCCTCCTAGACATAATATACCCAAGTGTGGTCTTCCCTTTTATTGGCTACACTTGTACCCCAGCATGTGGCCCAGGGATGCCCCTTTCATCCCCTACTCCATTCATCTCTTTATCACATACGACCACCTTTTGAGGGGTGTAATTTGGACATTCTATCCCCTTTAGAAGTAGAAACCACCTAATAGGATACTTTTTTAACCCCATTTAGAGCTTGGAGACATTAGCACATGCCAAAACCCATTATGGAAGGGAAGGCCATTATGAAGTCCCCACCGATTGTCCATGGATTGGAAGCTCTTTTTCTCGATTTCCTTGATAACTTGTTGTATTGGAAGGCTAGGGAACACATTGGATCTTATGGAGGATTGCAAGTGGTCTCCGTCTTGGGTTTGGTCTCCCTATATGGGGTCCTAACCCTCCAGAGGACTACATTGGCACATGTAGGGTGTGCGTTGAGAGCCATGGGCCTCCACAACATTAGAAAACACTCCATGTGTAACATCCCCGAAATAAAAACATGTAATTAATTAGATTAATCATATGATTTATAATCAAGACGTAATTTATCAACTAATTAACATTAAATTTCAAAAGATACGAGTAGAGACAACTTACTTGGGGAACGTTAGCTGAATTCTTCTGCTAACTGCAACAAAGTCTTGGGGACGACTCTCCACCCAACCATAGGCTCTGTTGCACAAATCCTTGCTACACCTGGCCATCCCCGAGCCCTCAATCAACGTACTACTGCCAAGGAATCCTTTGTCTCACAACACTATTCTCCTAAGAGAATGGATGGTAGAATCATGAAATGATGGAATGCTTCTCATCTTCCTCCCCATCTATTAAGTAGAGCAAACATTGGAAGGGAAACCACATGCACACACTCCATGTGTCCACATGCAACTTTACTGCTTTCTTGTTTTATTCTTATTTATATTTATTTAGAGCATGTTATTAGTTTATTATTTTATTATTATTTATTTTTTTATTTACTATTACTATTTTTTTATTTATTGTTTATTATTTATTTAATATTATATTAAATTATTTATTATTTATTATTTATTATTAAGTAAAATTACACCATGGATATCCATAGATGTTCAGAGATTGCTCAAGATTCACTTATTGGATGAGGAAGATGCACCTAGTTCACCTTTGCCCAACCAACTCCACAGTTGTACCATGCACTTAGCAGATGATCGAGGACTTGTATGTTGGTGTGGCATCACTTACACTGTCATATGAACCCTTACATAGGGTCTCCAGACACCTTTGACTTACTTGGAGGCCCATGAGGTCACTTGTGTGCCCTCACAGCCATTGGGAGCACCACAAGTTTATTTTGTGGAGAACAAGGGACCAATCCCTTGTCCATTACTTTTGGGAGTCATATTCATCATTATGGCACTTATGGACTTCATCAAGTTTCCTAGAGAGCCCAATGACATGTATTATTGATCATTCAACCTCTTGAGAGGCTTGTTATTTTTTTTATGAGCTAGTTTGGTGGGCTTGTCACCAAAAGTTAGTTATTTGCACATTACTTTTATTTTAGGGGCTAATGTAGGCTTAAGTAGCTAAATCGAACTCCTTAGAGGTGTATAAATACAAATGATGAGAGTTCATTTCTCATCATCACTTGGTTTGGACTTGTATCTCTCTTGAGATTTTCAATATTCCTTCTTGGTGGATGAAATTTTGGAGCATGGATGAATTTTGATGTATGGATTGTCTTTTCTTATCTTGGAGCTTCATGATTGGCAATTCTATTGGTGGTTGGATATATGCTCTTACATGTAAGTGCAAATTTAATGCTATTATTATTTTGCTTTTTCACATGCATTGATAATGAGATGCTCATTATACCACTGCTAGTTGTTGCTTGCATTTACTGCGAAATTGTGGAATTATGTTTCTATATAGCATATCTCTATGCATGGGCCATGTATGTTGAACAAATTTTCCTAGGGATAATTCTGTGATTAGATTTATCTTGATAGGCCACTTCACCTTGCAAAACGAAGTATAAAAGCTTTTAAGGTCACTCTCTTTTGCCCTAGTGACAAGTGAAGTTGATCTTAAGGCCTCCTTGACCTAGAAACGAAGTCTATCTTCATATTCTTATTAACTCCAATCTCCCCAAAGGATTAGGCACTAGTCTACCGTAAGGTGATCACTTAAAGAAATATTTTTCTTCAACTCTCTTTCTTTATTCTAGGTCTAGCCACATTAGGTCTCTTAGGGCATCATTTTCCCAATAAACCACCCATAAGAAAAATTCGATCTCTTGGCCACTAATGCGTTAGTGGGTCTCCTAGACCTCTTCCAAATTTGAGGAAATTCTAATGGTGGGGTTGTGATATATTCCAAGCCCTAGCCTCGAGATTGGTTTTTGCCCTAAGTTTCCCTAGGCTAGTTCCTCATAGGGATCATTTTGCACCTTAAACTAAAAAATAATTCTTTGTTCCCCTTCTCCTTGTTTAATACAAATATATCATTGGTTGCTAAACTCCTTTCCCTTAACCTAACCTTAGTGCACTTGGTCCTGTGTGGTCCCATACCTTTGAAAAGTCAACTCTTCAAAAACCACTTGGGAAACCAAGTTCAACAAGCATTTTAGGGTTTTGGAAGCTCCTTTACAATTCACACTCCTTAAACCTAGCCCTTAAATCCTCATCCCCTTCTCTTATAAAGCCTTGTACCTTGCTTAAGAAGCAAGCAAGTCCCATTTTTGAGCCTCCCCTAGGAAAGGGTCCCGAGATCACTTCGTGCCCATCTTAGTTGGTTTATCCTTCATAAGTGATTATCTATATATCAGGGCTCTTCCTATCAGTGAAACTCTGTAAAGAGTAGGAATCTTTAGTTATGGTGACTATGGACTTTAGCTTCACTGTTGCTCTTGACCTAGGAAGTGCCCCTCTAGGACCCCCTGCTAGTTTGAGTGGTAATAGGAACATTGAGTGAATCCATAGATGGATGAATGAATAATGCAAAGAAAAGAGTTTGTGCTCTCAGTGTCAAACTTTAATGAAAAGATCTTCACAACCCTGCCCCAAGAGATATATTATTCATACATGTATTATTGTTTTTATATTAATCATACAACAATTCCTTTAACTCCAAAAAGATTGAACTCCTCCATATGGTTCCATGTGTTTCCTAAATAGAATTATTGGAAGAAAACCATTTGAACAACTTTGAAGAATTTAATCATACAAAATTAACCACTT
The DNA here is from genome assembly GCA_000404065.3 of Pinus taeda. Lineage (NCBI taxonomy): Eukaryota > Viridiplantae > Streptophyta > Pinopsida > Pinales > Pinaceae > Pinus > Pinus taeda. Next base: position 199,323 of record APFE031487962.1, on the reverse strand, counting down.
GTTTAATTGATAGAGTGAACTTAGATTGTAAAGGACATGCATGTATTCCAAAATAATAAGTGTACAATATAGCATGTGTGCATCCATGTTATATATATACACATACACAACAATAATATCCACTCGTGCTAAATTAATATTCAATAGGATACACATTTATCCATATAACCAATTAAGGTTAAGGTGTATGCACACAACAATGATAAGATGGAGGGCTCACAATATGCACTTAGTAGCAAAGAAATTAATGTTGTATCCACTAGGATATATGCCCTCGCATCTCAATGTGCTTTAGATAGCCTCTACCACATTACATGTTCTAATGGCAAGTGCATATTATTTGCCAACGTGGAACATGTATTATCCATGTGCATATCATTCTATGCTCTCCTTTGAATGTAACCATTATCGTGACAACAAGAGACGAAACTTCACTAGTATGCTAAGTGGAAATACAAAGAATGACGAACAAGATAGTTGAACTGGAAGTTGTATATAAATGTCTTTAAAAACTTAAAGCATTGCATTTCCTTTATTATGTTTTATTACAAGTGACAAGCACAATTTGTGAAGTCTTCTAGAGGCTATGAAAGCACACTACTCCATAAGCTTAGTGCAAATAGTCAATGGACTCGAGCATACAAGATTGTTCACTACATAGTTCTACCATAAGAGTGTGTCCAATAAAAGTAGTTAAAGTGAAGCATGCCAAAGAGGCTAATTGATGGATGGAACGAACAAAGTTCGTTCTTCTAGTTAAACACTCCAGAAGACTTAGAATATAAAGATTTTCATCGAGATACAAGAATATATATTAAAATGTATGAATGAGAACGATGATACAAATAAGAATGAAAGTCTTGTATATATAGCCAGGTAAGTACCCTTTCACGAGCGGTCATGTCTCTTTAGACATGCCTCTTTGTTAAATTAATTATTAATTAACTAATCATTATTAGAACTATGTTAATTATTTATATTTATATTATCTATATATATTTTATTCGTAACATTGTCTTCCTCATCAAAAAAGTTGTGTCTTCAAAGCTTGTTAATGCAAAAGGCTTGGTCTCTTTTCCAATTTCAAATGTCTTTTCGTCTCAGCATTGTCATCTTTGTTGATACAAATTGATATGATTTCTAAGTGAAAAACAAAATTGTCGCACTGAGAAGGGATCAGACCATCCTAGATTAATCTTCTATGGAATATTTTGATCACTAGAATTTTGTAGTGAATTGTCATCATAGGACTGGATTGAAGTTACATCAATTTTTTGTTTATGTTCTGATTGGTCCTGATACATAGCTTGCTTGAGTTATCTACTATCATGATTTAGATGTCAATAGGAAAAAAAAAATATTTGACTTTCCCTTATTAAGTGGGGAAATTTTTTGATTTCCTTCTGGTACTACGGTTGTTGAGTTAGGTACACAATATTCGGTTGGGATTTTCATCATTTGGATTGTAACTTGTGAATGTGTTTTTCCTTCAATTGATTTATCATCTTCTTAAGTTCTGCTATTCACTGGTTCAATATTTGTTTCTTTATCTTCAACTGGGAATGTTACGACTGGCGACTTCAATACTTGCTCTTGAATGCAATGTTCTAACTTGTCTCTTAATGACTTCTTGTCCTTCTTAATGTTAGTAATTTTTCGCTATGTTCCTTAAATCGCAATACTTCTTCATTTCTATCAATATTTTGGATGTCTTTTGATGTTACTGAATTTGGCTTTACAATGACATCTTGTAGTGTTATTTTTTTCTTTTTGTAAGAAAATGTAAAAAGCTTATTTTTCGTATTCAGGATGAAAGAACCAAGGGTTTCCATCCAGGGTGAACCTAAAATAATGTCACCTTGATCACTCCATAGTGTTTGAATTGAGAATTGTGATACGAATGTATAATTTCTAACATCTAATTGTAAATTAATTATGTCATAATTTTGTTATTAAAACAATCAAAATTTTCAATTATATTTGATTCGAGAATCACTAATTAGTTTGCAATTTTAGGTTTTATATAATTTTTATTTTTGGCTGACGAGATAGCGATAGTAACATATTTTCCCGCAATAAGCCCTTTAATTTTAAATAGCACTTAGACATAGTTATATTTAGTTTTTGGAAATCTTCCTTCCTTCAATTTTGAATTAGATGTCATTTACGTTTATCAAAATGAACTTAGGGTTTTTTAAAAATAATCCTTACCGTTAACCTCAAATACTTTTTCACAATATTTTTTTTATTTTTAACTTTAAAGTTTATACTTTTATTATATATATATTATATTATATATTATATTATATTCTTTAAATTTAGAATAATTTAATATTAGAGTTCCCTTTTAATAATATTTTTTTTAAAAATAATTATTTAGATTAAGATTATATAATTATTAATTATATAACTATAGAAATGTTTAAGATTATATAACTACTATATTTAATTTACATAAAAGTTATGTAATAGTTATATAATTATATGACTAACGGAAAATGAATGTAACCTTGCCCAAAAAGGTTGACGGGGGACAAAGTTGTTGACTAAGGGGTGGGATGGTCGGGAATGAGGGGATGCAAAATAACGATGCAATGGGGGTTGGAAATATAAAGGTGACAGTCGAGGGATGCGGGCATTGACTTAGCGAGGAGCGTGGAGCAAACAAATTTGGCGTAGTTAGTAAAGTGCAGGCGAAAATGTTTGCAACAGAGGTGGAAGCAATAGGCAGAAGTTTGTGGTGGAGAGGATGAGAAACACAACTTTAGCTCAGCGTTTAATTTTTCCAGATTTCAAACTGAGTATGTTGTTGATTGCACGACATTTTTTTTAATTCAATTGCTAGTCTGAGCAAAGCAAACAACGAGCCTACAGTTCGATTGATGGTTCGTTGTGGCAACAAGATGTCGTGTACAACAGTAGTGGTGTCTCATTGGTTTGCACAAGCAACCACTAATGAAAGTTGGGGTTTGTACGGCGTCATGGGTGAAGACAATTTTTGTGTCCATCGTTGTTGTGGCGATAGTGGTCGTGGAGTTAGGGTGAGCCTCCGTAGCTTCTTTTTTTTTAATGCTTTCAATTATATTTTATTTTATTTTTAATCCTTTATTTTTATTATATCAATTTTATAATTTTCTTTTTTCCATTTTTTCATTTTTTTTATTTTTTATTATTTATTTTATTATATATATTAATTATCTATTATATATATATATATAATATTATATTCTTTCCTTTTCTTTTTTGTGGCCAAGGGCTTAATGGCGAAGATGGATAAACTCCAATTTGTGTAGTGAATGCTTCAATCACAACAGCAGCAAGGTTGACGATTTTTATGGCCAAAGACCTAGATCATATTGGTTGTGTGCAGCGGTGAGCGGACAAATAATAGAATAGCTCTGATACCAAATAGAACAAACAAAGTTCGTTCTTCTAGTTAAATACCCCAGAAGACTTGGAATATAAAGATCTCCGTCGAGATACAATAATATATATTAAGATGTTTGAATGAGAATGATGATACAAATGAGAATGAAGGTCATGTATATATAGTCAGGTAAGAACCTTTCACTAGCAGTCACGTCTCCTTAGACATGCCTCTTTGTTTAACTACTTATTTATTACCTAATCATTATTACAATTGTCCTCGTTACTTATATTTATATTATTTATATATATTTTATTCATAACAACGGAATAAACACTAAAGACCCAAAATCTTAGCCCAAGTTATCGCCTTCAAAGGTGGTATTGACATTGTAGTTGGAATCTCTAAGAGAAGCATTGTTGGAGTGATAACTATGGGCACATGACTCGCATCCTAAAGCATCTCAAGGAATAAGAATCAAATAAATAAGTTGAGTATTAAAGCAGTGAAAGACCTCTATAAAGACAACCTATAGTGTGTCTAGAGATGTAGGAGCGACAAGATGAAAAAACCATTTGCTGCAAATATCAACAACGAAAAATAAAAATTAATATATATATATATATAGAGAGAGAGAGAGAGAGAAGAGAGAGAACCAATCGCCGCAAATATCAACACCAAAAAACAAAAATTATGAGTTCTACCATAAGAGTGTGCCCAATAAAAGGAGTCAAAGTGAAGCATGCCAATGAGGCTAATGGATGGCATAAGCACTAAAGACTCAAAATCCTAGCCCAAGTTATCGCCTTCAAAGGTGGTATTGACATTGTAGTTGGAATCTCTAAGAGACATTGTTGGAGTGATAACTATGGGCACATGACTCTCAACCTAAACCATCTCAAGGAATAAGAATCAAATAAATAAGTTGAGTATTAACGCAGTGAAAGACAACTATAAAAGGCAACAGAGCGACAAGATGAAAGAACTAATTGCTGCAAATATCAACACCAAAAAATAAGATATATATATATATATATATATATATATAGAGAGAGAGAGAGAGAGAGAGAGAGAAGAAATCATTACAAATATCAATGCCAAAAAACAAAAATTATATATATCTTAAAAAAAATACCTACGATTTGGTTGAAAGAAATAGAGTAGTGACATTACTCATTGTGGGAAGGGCAAGAACTTGTGTTTGTTTGGAGGGAAAACCTAATAGAATCTAACTACTAACAAAATGGAAAACATGGGTCACCTCTTCAACCAAGCACTCCTCTACTTCTTCAAAATCAACAAGAGAAAATTAATCCAACAATCACTATAGATTTAGGGTTACAGCCTTCGAAAATGTGTTGCATGCTAGTGAGAACAAAAGCTTCCCTTTAACGACAAGGTTGTGAGGTAATAAACTATAACTCTTTTAAGTATCATTGCTCTAGATAGATAATTAAATTTGCATAAAGAATGGCTTTGTAAATACGTCAACAAAGATCACGCCTGTGGTGATCACCATGTCTTCACATTTGCATTAGGACCACAAAGTTGTACTAGACGACAATGTGATATCTACTTTGTGCAAATTGCAAAATATGTAGGTATAATATTGAAGGGAATTCAAGTCAAAGAGGTTAATACTGATGAAAAGACAATAAAAGTCGACGATGAAATATGTAATCTATCAATACAAAGGACTCCAAGATTTCCCTAAACAACAAATAAATTCAGCACATTGTATTAATTATTATTGCATGATTATTGTTTCCCACTTTGCTCCCCTTTAAACTCAATTGTGTAGACAAACAAATCTAAAATCTAAAAGTAAATGTATGTATAGATACAACTATTTTGGTCATATTAAATAGTCAAAAAAAACTATTGTTTTAAATAATTGAACATCATCCTTTTTATATCCAAGTAAATAGTAGACATTGCACAAGATTACAAGTACATAACCATAAACCACCATGGCTCTTGGTTCTATGTTTTCATAATATATGACAACAAAAGGAGTTCTCTGTTTTCATAATATATGACAACAAAAGGTGTTCTATATTTTCATAACCTATGACAACAAGAGGAGTAAAATGATAAGCATTACCAAAGATGCTCAAGTTAACAAGGTAGCAAAATGTAATCACTTAAATTTTGAAATATTAACCCTCTTAACAGTAACTTTAGCATTATACCTTTTACATCGTAACATGGTTGCATCAATTATACAGTTTACATTGTAACATGGTTGCATCAATTAATTTATTTATTTGTAAATATCATCTCAGCCCTTCCAAAGAATTTGTTAAACATGGAAATTCACCTCTATTGCCAACTACTAGACATTGTTTAGCCAACTCTATTTAAAAAAGCATGGTTTCAAAATAATTAACTAGAATAAAAAAGGCAACATTTTTCAATACTATATGAATATGAAGTAATTTAGGTATTACCCAACTTCACATGGATTGAAATTTTCTTGATACCCAACATAGTCTCATATTAAAAAGTCATTTATCATATTGAAAACAAAGACATACTGTTGAATTGCTTTTATTATTACCCAAGTCAAACTAAACCGAAATTTAGAAGACTGAGTATATATTGTTGAATAGAGTTTAAGTATACAAAATTTAAAATACTAACCTTATTGCCGTGGTTTTGAGGAGCAGACTGTTGTCACATCATTCAATAATTTCTTCAACTTACCCAAGTCAAACTAAACCGAAATTTAGAAGACTGAGTATATATTGTTGAATAGAGTTTAAGTATACAAAATTTTAAAATACTAACCTTATTGCCGTGGTTTTGAGGAGCAAACTATTGTCACATCATTCAATAATTTCTTCAACTTACAATAACATAGGAATTCATTGTCAAGCAGTAGAATTCCACCAGTTCAAAAAAATTAGTGGCTGGGTAAAAGAGTCACCAAATGCTGTCCATTTGAGGGCATGGTTCCGTGTAACTTACATTGATGCACAATGCAACTGCTCCAATCCATATAACTGTAAGTTTCAAAAAATAGGTTCATACACTACGGCATTGCACTTTGGTTGTACAACACTACGAATTTGCATTCAAGTAAGGGTTAGTTTGAATGAATCCAAGCATATCCTTGTCAATATGGCTGCTGTTCAATAAATGGTATTATTCACTGGCTTCTATATAGACTATTATCTCTTCCTATACTTTATTCTCTGCATAAACACCCTAATTTCATTAGCATATAAATGAAAATCAACAGAAAATACTTGGAAGTATCAAAGGATTCAATCAAGTGCTCAATCACACAATCATAGATCACGAAATAGCACAGGCTTATGCATTAAATTTACAATTAACTGTGGTTACATTTCCCCATCTGCCTCCTCATATTACAATGGAATCAGTAGCTTTGGTAAATTTTCATATAAGCTCAACATATTTGCAAACTAGAAACACATAAGCTTCATAGAAAAAGGCAAAGATCTGACGGAATTGAAAACTTTAATCAAACTTTTAGTTAAAGACAATCTCCTGTACTTTTTCCTTTGTGCAATGATGATCACAAACTACCTAGACCTACATAGCAATCATTATTTAGTAAATATTTCAATGTGTCAAGATTAACAAACGTTAATGAAAAATAGTTTTTTTTAAATGCACTGTGAAGATATAATATAATGATCATATATGTTTCCATGTCAACTAATAGTAAATGTAGATTGAAGATGGTGAACTTTTTTCCTAGAAAAATCTTCAAATATGGTTTAACAATTATTTTTCGCTAGAAACTGTAGCTATGGTCTACTATATTATCCAAAGGAATTATAGCACCATTACATTACGCACAAGATTCCAGACTGGTGAACTTATTTCTGACTGCTGATGCATCTAATAAAAGAGGAACCTGTGTCTCCTAGCAAATGTGCCAGAAAAGACACTTACGAATCTAATATTGCAGGTCTGGTTGATGCAGAAAGATAAAATCAAAATGATAATCACGATCAGATGAAGCTTCTTTAGTTCAAAATCATGAATGTTCAGTATTCTTTATGCCCCCTATAAATCACATCATATGAAACCCACCATATATTGGGAAACATAACATTTTGGTCTTAATGGATAACAGCATGGCAATAATCTTTCCATGTGCAGTACTTTAATCTTTCTTTATATTGCTCAACTAGACTAAAAAAGATCATAGAACCAGTGAGCAATGAACAAGAAGCCTCCATTGCCATGCCAGAAATAAGATATTTGGAAAAATAAGGTCCATGAAAATCAGTAGGCACACTGCAAAAGATTCCAAAATCCTGCCATGTTCCAGTACAGACTGTAACATAACTTACTATTAGTTTCGATGGTTGCCCATTTGATAAAGCAAAATAGCTTCCTTGAACTTTCCTTTATCCAATTGACTGACAAAATCTTCCAGAAGACAAAACTGATGTAACCAAATTTGGAGTACTTAAAGCAGTATAATTTACTGAATGGTGGAATAAACGAATGTCAACATATATCCAAAACTGCATGACAACTTTACCTTGAAATGATAACTACAATGACTAACAAGCTTACTTTACATATTCCTATACAGCGTCTCCATAAATAAGAATTGGACTCCACTTTATTCACACAAATAGACCTTGCTAAGTTACAGTTACTTGAAATTATGATCCAGCCGGTGGCATGAATCTGAGTAAAAACAAGAACTGTGAGCATCTACGACCAACCCCTCATATGAGGGAGAGTTCAATAAAACTTGCAGAAAACACAAAACATCAGCCAAATTTCACACCATCAGAACGCCAGAATACTCTGATTTAAGTATTTGACTCACTCATATAAATCCCTTGGTGGCCGCAAACAAGACTTCCATACTGCTGCAACCTGGTTGCAATCAATGATTTCATTTCACCATCTGAGGGCAATCAAGATATATTATGCTGTGCATTCAGCAGCAATCATGTGGGCAGCTTGACAAGCTACATGCAATCAGCATACACAATAGAAACAGATGCATGGATTTTGATTATCCTGCATCTCTAATTCTGATCATTACTCACCATCCAGATATCATACTTTTATTTTTGCTTCAATTGCTGCACCATCCTTCAGCATTTCTTGGGCATCACGTTTCATTCCTAAAAAAGAAAGGGCAGAAGCTTGAAGATAAAATGCTGTTGGCCATTCTGGGTACACAACTTGAGCTTGCATTGCATCACCAAGAGCTTCCCGTGGCATGTCACTCATAAGGTAAGACAAACTACGCCTTGCAAGGACTGTGGGTGACACCATGGTTCCAACCTCAATGAACTGAAAACAGAAACATTTGACATTATGAAGTACTAGAATCAGGTCATAAAAGAATAAAATTGCAAATATCTGCAAACATATCTAGTACCTGTAAATTATAATCACCAAGAATAAGTAATAATTGAATCTACTGGTTAGATAGGCAACAAAGCCTTAAATCTGTTAAGTAGACTTCACACTGAAGCTCAAAAATAAAATAACCAGTGTGTTAAATTTTGTAACTAGGTTCAGTCTTCATAATATTATGTATTTGAGTTAAAAGAAAAAAGTTATTTTATCATGTCCCTTTTGGACATTTAAAAGAAAGAAAATTGATTTTTTAAGTATGATTTTGGTGTCTCCAAGTTGACCAAGTCAGCCCTCCAGAAGACAAGTCAGCCTGCCCAAAGGACGTGTCTCTTCACATGAACAAACAACTATATATTGGCATCTATACTCCATCATTTGACAAGTAATTCAGTGCTCTTCTGTGGAGAAGTAATACGGGTCTGTGTCATGCTAATCTGAGGCAGATTCTTCAGAAGTAACGGAAGTTTCCTTTGGCAACCTCTCTCTGTGTTATGCAAGTTTCCCTGAGGCACTGATCTCCTGTTGGATACAAACTTTCTGAGGGCCTAATTTTCTGTTGAATGTGAGCTTCCTGAAGCACTAATCTTCTGTTGAATCCAAGATTCCTGAGGCTGCTTTGAGGACAGATAAGTAGGTTTTTTATGAACAGTATTGTGGGAAGAATCTTGACAGACATATGACATCTTGATAGACTTCATGTGGACAGTTGTTTGGTAGAGAGATGACTTGGCACTTGGATAGTTTGACTTGGATATCTCCTGTTGACTAAGATTCTATAAGGAAAGGATTGTTGGGTTTTCCTCTTGTGGGTTTTGCCCTGGCCTCTGGCCTAATCTCTGTTGTCTCTTGACTTTTTGTGTATTGTATTTGTATAATTGCTTGACGACCTAATGAATAATGTAAACACTAAATGAAAAATATATATAAACAATCACAAGTAGTTATCATGTTAAGAAATTCTCTCTTGCATTTGAATTTCAACACTGGTGTTGACCTACCTAGTAGTTTATCTTCCTATCCATCTACTTAGCTTCTATCAACTAATCAAAATATGCAATAACTCAAGAGTGCCCTTGAGAGGCAATAAAACAAAGGGAATCCAATATGAAAAGAATTCTATGAATTTATAGTTCGCTTTTTCAACTTCTAACTTGGAATGATGAGTTTTAAGTTAAACCCATAAAGTAGTTTCGATCATCCTAAATCATCAGAGTTTTAATCACTGTGCAACCAGTAAACAAGATATTTAACCAAAATTAAGCTCATACAAACCTCAGAGTTAGGAAGTTAACTAACACCAGACTGCTTGCTTGTGAGAACTTAACATTACATGCAATATTCGTCAACATGTATATTCCCACTAAACGAAATTTCTAACCTGATTAGTATCTTAAATCAATCAACAAAAAACAAATACTGATTGACAGCTAAAGAATATAACAAATCATATCTGACCTCTAATCCAATCTGATTTTCCCTACTATGCATAAAGAACGTTAAGGCTTGAAACTAACAGAGAATTGCAATAAAAAAATAAAAAACAAAAAACACTTTCAGATTAAATCCACATCCATTGGTGCCATTCCTGATCACTCAAAAATACAGGGAAGAATTTTGATTATAGTTTCACGTGGTAGGCATCTTTCCAGTGAACATCTTAGGCACCATATTTATCTCTTAAACTTTTCTCTTACAGATTTTCTCATGAACTCAAAAAGAAATTCATTTATGTGCTTTATCGCAGTGTTGCAGGAACCCTCCCCCGCCCCCCCAAGGATCTGGAGGCAGAACTGCGTCCCATATGAATCTGCTACCGATCCTTCGGGGGAACAGCAGATCTGATTCCACCTTTTTATGGCGATTCCTAGAAAATTGGATCCTTGGGGGCCTGATCCTCGGTTCCTGCTGCCCGATCTGCAGAACCGGAAAGAATCGGGTGCGGATCTATGGAGGTTCGGGCATTACCACTGCGGATCGAAGCAGATCCGAGAGAAGATGGATGGTTCACACAGTTCCGTGGGCCCTTTTTTTTTTTAAATTTCGAACTGTTATGTGAGGAACTACACTCTTTCCGAATACTCCCAAGGTGCCCCTTGATGCTCCCTAATGATAATATTAAATTCTTAAGTCAAAGAATAAAAGGATGGATCCTTTTACTTAAATTTTTAACATTAACATGAAATGACTCAGGATGTTTGAGAGTGGTTCCAACCTCATCAGACTTCATATAGAGAAAATAGAATTTCATATCTCATTCAAGATTCAGCAGACTTAACAGTTTTCAGGATCAATGGATTGCGGTGTTTCATTGGATTATATCATGTATGAAGGCATGTGGTTGGCATTTAATGAAGAGCACCAAGCCCTATATGTACCCCAGTGTTGGTGTTGTTGATTGTTGAACTCCTTTGTCATGGCCTTAGCAATTATGTACCCTTCACTCAAGTCAAAATCATTGATCAAGCATGTTAAGCTTTCTCTACCATATTATAAGGCTTGGATTAAGTTGTTTGGTCAAAATTAGGCAATGTTGACTAATACCCCTAAGCCCTATGTGTACCCCAGTGTTGGTGTTGTTGATTGTTGAACTCCTTTGTCATGGCCTTAGCAATTATGTACCCTTCACTCAAGTCAAAATCATTGATCAGGCATGTTAAGCTTTCTCTACCATATTATGAGGCTTGGATTAAGCTGTTTGATCAAAATTAGGCAATGCTGACTAATATCCCTATAGAATTGAAGTAGAGGCAAAGGCTAGACAAGAGAAGAGGAATCTAGATTCTAGATGGTTGATGCTAGATAATAAATCATTGATGTACAATGAATGCCATATCTATCTTCATTTATGTAAAAATATGCATGTTTTTGTGTGTTCTACAACTAATTTGGTATTTTGGATGTTTTTTTAATATAAATGCAAATATATATATATAGTAGACGCTTCCAAGACGCTTCACTCCCTAGATTTTTGGGAAATGATGCTTCTGCATCCCCACTTCCAAAAAACATTCCCGCTTCATCCAACATTGCTTTATTGTCATTGAAATCTATGATCTATACATGTTGCAGAACTGATTCATTCTACTATTTCTATTTCCTAGACAGATTATGGTTACTTAAACCAATCATAAATTCACTGAGAAACATTAACATGTTGAAAACCAGAACTAACAAAAAAATTAGTTTAGCTCAACAGTTAACGGATAACTACCCTATCAAAACTACTTCTTACTAAGTGCAAATTACGGCTTCTATGCTACAAGCAAACCAAAATTAAAAATTATATTGCTACCAACATATCTATCTAGTTATCTATCAGATTTAGATTGCATCCTCTGCTATTGATATAATTTATAAAACACAACACTACAATGCTCTTACAATCTGTTAGTGAAGGGAGCCCATCATTCATCCTATTCTCAAGTTGGCCCTGGGAAAAAGTGAAAAATGGTTACGCATCTTCTATTGGATGTCCCTGCAACTAGCGCCTGTGAGCGAAAACTTTTCATTCTGCACCTAGTCCATTTGCCATTTGCACCTAGATTTTCTGGTAGATGAATGAGGGATGACAAGAGAGATGACCTTCTACATCACCCATTATCTCATCCGTGCTCTAGAACATTTCAATTATCAGCATAAGTTCCTCTATTACTGTCATTGTTTTTTCCATCTTTGTATTCTGAAGCTCTCTCCCCTATTTCTAACATGGTGTCACAGTCGTAGAACCTCCATGGATGGTACAACCAAGACTACAAATTGTTTCATGCAGATTATTCAATATTAAAAATAAGAAAGAGGGGAGTAAAAAGCAAGAAGGCCAGAAAGTAAATACCCTTCCGCTTTTTCTACATATTTTTGTAACCATTTTTATGTAAATATAGAACATTTTTCAAAAGTAATAATAATATAATCAAATCATCAAAGTTCAACAATCAACAGATTATAATCAATGACAAGAGATGATCATGGTGGTCAATGTTGAAAAGTGTAACTAGGTTCGGTCTTCATAATGACATGTAATTATGATTTTATATAATCAGATGTAAAGAAGAAAAATAAAATTATTGTAATGACTTGCTTCATCGGTTTCATGAGCAAGAGATTTTATTTTTGAGTCAAGATTCCCACTGAGAGTCTTTAGAATTTATTTGTTATCTAGTCATAATATGTTAGAGTCATTGTCAAGTAATGAAGTCATGTTACACTTTGTAAAAGGTTAATATTGTCTATGTAAAGTATCCTCCAAGAACTTGTCACCTATCCTCTTCAAGTCGGCCTACAAATGATGGAAGAACATACTGGAAGAAGTCGGCCTAACCTCTAGGGATCATGTCGGCCTAAACGACATGTGTGGAGGTGTATATATAACCACACTTGGCCTCCACTGAAGGCAAGCAACTCTACTTGATCTCGACAAGAAAAAGTGTGAAATAAAAGCGAAACAGAAGTGCAAAGAAGGGGGCAAGTCTACAAGAGAAGTGTGAAGAAGTGGTGAAGGAGGGCAAGTGAAGATAGGTTTCTTCTGGGCAGTGCGAAGATAGGTTTCTTCTAGGCTAGTGAAGGACTCTTCTAGGCATAACAAAGAAGGTTTCTTTCGAATCAATGAAGAAGAGTTTTCTTCTGGGGCAGCGAAAAGGAGATTCTTCTGGGGCAATGAAGAAGTTTATTTTGGGGCGGCGAAGGAGGTTTCTTCTAGGACAATAACGGAAGGATTCTTCTAGATACTTGGAAACCAAGATAGAGATCTAAAGGCCGAGATTCTCTAAAGGGAGCCAATGAAATCCTAGAAACCAAGATTCTCTAGAAGAAGTCGAGAAGCAACAATGTGAAGGATATAGAGGCTGAGTTTCTCTAGAAGGAGCTAAGGAGAGCAGTTCCAAATCAAGAAAGGAAGTCGAAGGGAAGAGGCAGAGCATCAAGGATAGTGACAAGGTTCTTGGGAGGATACTAGAGTCAAGGGTTTGTGTCATAGTCTTGGTACTCTTCAATTGAATATCTAGAAGAAGAATTTTGATCGGGTTTTCCTCTCAAGAGGTGAGAGATTTTGGCCCTGGCTAACAAGCCTACATACTGTGTCACTTGTCTTTTATTATTGGTAATTGCCTTGATGAAAAGAACACAATAATAACATAATGAAGAAAAGATCATAAGCTAAGAAGTAAAAGTATATCACAAGAAATTATCAAACAAAGAAATCTTTTAACTATTCACGCCCTCGATTTCTCAACATGGTATCAGACCTTAGGTGTTGAAGTCAAGAAGGGGCATTAAAGCAAGTAGACACACAATAATCAAGATTCAAAGAAGGATCGTAGTAAATCCAAGGGCTACCAAAGGCAAACCCTAGATCAAAGAAATCTACACCAACAAGAGTCTTGAAATCATCTACAAGAAGGAAGTAGGCAGAAAGACCAAAACCCTAGAAGCACTCGAGAAATCATACATCACCAAAGAAGTGGAAGCTCTTTAGATCCAAGTAAGATTAGATCGAAAGGTAACCTTCTCTCTATTGAAGCAAGGATCTCACTTGAAAGGGATCATCTGAAGCAACAAGTTCATTATCAAGTTGATGATTTTATCTTCACAAGTAAGTACATTTTATTATAATCTAATCTAGTAAAAATGACTTCATGTTTCAAGGAGAACCAAAAGTCGGTTGGGATATCAAACTTCCTTGTATGGAAAAGAAGGATAGATATAGTCCTCGAAGTAAATGTATTCATTGATAATGTCCATGGAAAGGTCTCCAAGCCATCCGAAGAAAAAGCATTATCTAAATACATGGACAGGGATCTCAAGGCTCAAAAGATTCTTAACGAGTCTATCAAAGATCCTCTCATTTCCGATGTAGCCGAGATAGAGACATCTAAAAAAATATATGATAAGCTAATAGAACTTTTCTCTAAGAGCGCGATAGAAATGATCATATCACTTGGATTTGATCTATATAAATTGAAGGTGTCAAAAGATGAAGGGATATCGTCAAAAGCATCTCAAATAAAAGAAAAATTGCAGGATCTACGAGAGATGGTATCTGATAACAAAATAATCTTCGTTATTCTAAATGCATTGGTTGATGAGCAAGGTAACCTCATATCTACTAGTGAAGAGGAAGCTATACCATTCATCAAATTATGGTCTCTCTGCAAAGCAGAAGAAGACAGGCTGAAGAAAGAAAGTAACAAAAGCTCAGATAGAAGGGATCAATCAGTGACAAGAAGAAAAGGGAAATTTGGAAAGTTTGATCCTCCAAAGAAAAAGAAGAAGGGCATGGCTAAGGAAAGATGTTATGGTTGTCAGAAACTTGGGCATTATGGAAGAGATTGTCCTAAACGCAAGAGGGACATGGAAGAAGCCCATATTAAAGAAGTAAAAGAACCTAAGACAAAGAAGCTTAAGAAGGAAGGAGAAAAAAGATCTCTACTATGACTGAGATGATCTTCTTCACTAGAAGATACTTTTCACTTGTAATTTATAGATAGGAAGCAATGTGAATAAGATACTATGCATTAGATTAAGTAGCATCGTGATAGAAATATTAGAAGTAAGAGCACTTGACATGGGAAGCAAAAAGAATGTCTGGAATAAACTCTATTGATTATAAAGAATAAGGGCCCTTGGAAACCTCATTGAAACCTCCAGTGGTACTTATAGAAAGAAGTAGAGGTCATCATCAACTAGGATCATCATACAATAAAGAAAACATCTATCGAGTGAGGATATAAAAGAACCTCAAAGCTTCTCTAATGGAATCCTCGTCAAAGGATTCACCGATCTAGCAAGAAAGCAAGAAATTTCATCAGGAATTCCAACTCGTGGGATTCAAGAGACGATGGTATGATCACATATCAGGAAAGCATGTCTAAAGGTTAAAATTATTTCGTTCAAATGAAGTTGCTACAAGAAGTTTGGATGACCGAAAGGAAAGATAAGGTATGGATGCTTACAACGGATATTATGAGAAGTCATATGGTTGCAGATAATATGGATTACTATTTCCATCTTGGGAAACATGATCAAAAGAAGAAAGGATCTCCTCTTCTAAAAGAATGCAGAAAAGCATAAGTCACAGTAGATGAAATCAACATAATATGTTCTCATATAAATTATGAGAAGGCTGAGAAACTCTAATTGAAAGCTTTTGGGAATGAAGTGTGTGAACAGAAAGGAAGAGATTGTGAAAAATGCAACAAAGGTAGAAGGCATTCAACATCCAAAGTCCAAGAAGATTTGACTAGAATATCTCCCGGAAAATTATGAACACTGATAGAAATCGGAAAAAGATAGAGAAACTTGACAATGGATATCTATGGGAGATGTGTCAATTTGCATGCGAGATGTTGATGCCTACAGGATGTCATGATGAAAGACCATCACAAAGGTAATTTTAATTTAAGTGTTCATTTCTTATTTTTGAACTAATATTTGAACGGGCTTATGTAGGACTTCCTAAGGGAAGATCTGTGAATGACTTCCAAGAGGTCCATATTGAAGGATGTAAGATCCTTTCGAAAAATATGGCATGAAGACAGAATGACATAAAGCAAAGGCCAAATGAAAAATCTGATGGATCACTTTCTAATGAGATGAGAACATGACTAACTCATGGATGAAAGTGATGGATGTTGTGTGCCCTATGATGATGACCCAAAAGATGAAGACTCTGACAAAAAGAAATTGATGACATCGAAGAAAAGAGGAGTTCTTTAGGTAGTTGGTTGTTCTACATGAGGAGTTGTTGTAGGTCCCTAGTTAAAAGGGAGCCGGAAAAAGAAGTTTTCTTACTTGGAAGAAAATTGGAAATTCCTAAGCCAAGAGGGAGCTTAGGTACATTCCTTCTGTAGGAATGAGTACATTCCTTATTGGAATATGGCCTCCCTATTTGAGAGGGAGAGATAGACATGACATTATGGTCTTCAACTCGAAAGACAGAATGGAGGATTGCGTAATCATTTGGCATCTGACACTCTTTGAGGATGAGATAGGGCATCCAACAGAAAGTGTAGTCGTGGAGGACCGATATTCTTTGAGGGCTGGGAAGTCCAAGATAAGAATAGTCCTCATGGAACATACCCTGAGAGAATCCGGGTGGGGCACGTTCCGAGAGAGACAATGATGAGCGTGTCTATAAATCATTGGTCTCACTAGCATTGAGCTCAGATCTTGTGGAGATAAGGAATTGTTAGTCAAGGCCTTGCTATGTAACAATGTTGGTTGATATGATGCTGTACAAATGAGTTACCAATCTGAATTCTTCTTATGAGAAATTCTTCAGATTGAGAAAGTCCAAGTACCATTATGAATACCTCCCTAGTTAAGAGGGAGTGTTTAAAAGTGTAACTGGGTTCGGTCTTCATAATGACATGTAATTATGATTTTATGTAATGAGATGTAAAGAAGAAAAATAAAATTATTGTATTGACTTGCTTCATGGGTTTCATGAGCAAGAGATTTTATTTTTGAGTCAAGACTCCCATTGAGAGTCTTTAGGATTTATTTGTCTTCTAGGCATAAAAAGTAGTCATTGTCAAGTAATGAAGTCATGTTACACTTTGTAAAAGGTTAGTATTGTCTATGTAAAGTATCCTCCAAGAACTTGTCACTTATCCTCTTCAAGTTGGCCTACAAACGATGGAATAACATATTGGAAGAAGTAGCTCTAACCTCTGGGATCATGTCGGCCTAAAGAACATGCGTGGAGGTGTATATATAGCCACACTAGGCCTCCATTGAAGGTAAGCAACTCAACTTGATCTCGACAAGCAGAAGTGCAAAATAGAAGGGAAACAGAAGTGTGAAGAAGGGGACAAGTTTACAAGACAAGTGCGAAGAAGAAGTGAAGAAGGGCAAGCAAAGATAGGTTTCTTCTAGGCAATGCGAAGATAGGTTTCTTCTAGGCTAGCAAAGGAGGACTCTTATGGGCATAACAAAGAAGGTTTCTTTTGGATCAACGAAGAAGAGTTTTCTTCTAAGGCAACAAAAAGGAGATTCTTCTGGGGCAACGAAGAGGAAGTTTCTTCTGGGTCAGCGAAGGAGGTTTCTTCTAAGACAATGAAGGAAGGATTCTTCTGGATATTTGGTAACCGAGATAGAGATCTAGAGACCGAGATTCTCTAGAGGAAGCCAGTGAAAGCCTAGAGACGGAGATTCTCTAGAAGAAGTCGAGAAGCAACAGTGTGAAGGATATAGAGACCGAGTTTCTCTAGAAGGAGCCGAGGAGAGCAATTCCAGATCAAGAAAGGAAGTCGAAGGGAAGAGGCAGAGCATCAAGGATAGTGACAAGGTTCTTGGAAGGATACTAGAGTCAAGGGTTTGTGTCATGGTCTTGGTACTTTTCAATTGAAGATCTAGAAGAAGAATTTTGATCGGGTTTTCCTCTCAAGAGGTGAGAGGTTTTGGCCCTGGCTGACAAGCCTACACATTGTCACTTATCTTTTATTATTGGTAATTGTCTTGATGAAAAGAACACAATAATAACATAACGAAGAAAAGATCATAAGCTAAGAAGTAAAAGTATATCACAAGCAATTATCAAACAGAGAAATATTTTAACTATTCATGCCCTAGATTTCTCAACAGTCAGTGACATAATAGGCTACAAGGGTGTCCAAGGTATCTCCAATGTATGTCTAGAAGGAATAAAGACATTCCTCAAATGGAAAGACAAACAGCCATTAGACAAGTGTAATTTACTAAGACCTTGGCTTTTCAAATCTGGCCCTTAAAATAATTTCCTGACACATCACACACATTAACACATCTTAATACCAAATATATTTCAGAGTGAGGCCCAATGAGAGAACTATGAATAGAGATTTAGTTCTATCTTATTGATAAGTTTGCAGTTTCTGTAATATTCGCTTGCTCCAACTCATAAATTTGTCATAATCTGATTTTACACGTCTCATCAGTACAACAAATGACCAATATATCAACTTTAAATCAGCGAAATAGAATTTATTTCTTTTTCTCAATATGTAGTCCAACTATCAATCATTGATACACAAGTAATGTAATATATCTCTCAGAGAATAAAAGTAACTGACGCACCTGGGTATAACAATCAATTGCCGTTACAAAATCTTTTGCTCGAAATGCAGAATCTCCCTGTTTCTTTGAGTTCAGAGTCTCCTGCATTTGTTTCGTCCACATTTGAAATGACAGCTGCAAAAGCACAAGTTTAATTAAGGATAAGAGTCGGTAAATATTTTTAAAAATTGAAAGTTTTTTCATACCACTTTTAGTTCAAAACGACATGGCCAAAGACTTGAGCGGCATAATTGAAGACAGTCATGGCATAACTAGAACAACAATGATAGACTCAAGCGGCACAATTGAAGACAGCAATGGGATACCCAGAAAAGCAGTGGCACACAGACTTCACACACAGGTTACAACTTTGAT
This sequence comes from Pinus taeda, assembly GCA_000404065.3. Lineage (NCBI taxonomy): Eukaryota > Viridiplantae > Streptophyta > Pinopsida > Pinales > Pinaceae > Pinus > Pinus taeda. The sequence continues at coordinate 180,185 of APFE031487962.1, read as the reverse complement.
ACCAATTGGATGAGAACTCTTATAAATATATTTTTTTTTATTTTCTAATTCTTGACATGTTACAATGATATGAGGCCCAGCATTATACACAAAGTTCAAGAGTCATAGCACTTCATATGGCCATGTGTTATAATGGACTATAATTAGTTACTTATAACCAATCGTTAGCTTATTTTAGACATACTACAAGGACAGACAAACTGTGGCAATAGCAACAAAACAAGGAGAAACCCTGATGATGCACAGAGAAATGAATGCACCAAATAAGCAACAAAAAGTTCCAAAGGACAACCAATTGATGAGGATGAAAATCTTTGAAGCCAAATGCAAATCTAGTGGTAAGTTTTGCAAAGCCTTTATTGGTTCTGGTAGTACAGAAAATTTGGTCACAATATAGATTGATCTGATTCCAGGGTGAACATTAGAATACAACTTAATACACAATTGATTGAGTTATGAATATAAACATTAATAGAAATGAAGCAAATGACTGAAGTATGCACAAAGATGTTGAAATTTGGGTAGCTCGGAAGGTATTTCCAAGTGGAGGAAACCAACAAAAAGGAGGCTTGTGGGCAAGATAGCCAAGGTTTGGGGTTTTCGACCCAAAGTTGTGGCTTGGAACCCAAGGTAATTAATACTTCATTCTGACTTGTGATTGAGTGGTGAAGTGAGGGTTTCTTTAAGGACAAAGAAGACCCCTAAGACACTCACACAAGACTCAAGAGATATAAATATAGGCCAGAGGAAAGGCCTAGTCACAAGTGATGGCCTTCATTTGTGGAGATTGAGAGCCCTAGAAGAGCCGCAGACCTTGGAGTATAGCCACAGCAAGGACAGCTAGTAGGAGGCCAAGTTAGGAAGGGCTGGTTTGCCCTATCCACAAGCAGCAAGAAGTGTGATCTGTCATAAGAGGGCCGAGTGGACAGCAAACCATGGCCAGCTAGGAGGGAGGCCAAAGTCTGTTTGACAAGGAATCCAAGTCAGCTGGAAAGGCCAAGTAGGCAGAGGGTCTGTTTGTGGAGGGTCGAGGCATAGATCTAAGGCCAAGGCTGGCTTAAGTAAATAGCTGTGGAAAGGACTGGTTAAGGCCAGAAAGAGGTATGTCATGGTGTATTAGGGCTGGCCACAGGGTTTAGAATGTACTGGAGAAGGCTGCAGACATAGCTAGTAACTGCAAGTCCAAAGGGAGAGGTCGAGTTGTGCATGAGCATGTCTTGGTTAAGAGGCCAGACGAGCCTGTTCTGAAGGGGTCGAAGCCTAGATAAGGGTGACTGTGGGTGTTGTGAGGGGCCGCAGGCCTAGGAAATCTGGGAGGCCTAGCCAAGGGCCAAGGCTGAGAACAGCCAGACAGGGAGCAGAACAAGGGCAGCTATGTAGGAGAAAGTAACTAAGTTCGGTCTTCATAATTGTCATGTCATATTTCATGTAAAAGAAAAAGAAAAAAAGAAAAATAACATTTATTATTATTTATTAGTCAAGCATGCATTTCATGCTTCTATGGTTTGTCAAAGTCAAAGTCCTATTTGGACTCTTTGTAAAAGAAAAGAAAATAATTTTTTTTTTCAAGTTAAATCCTCAAGACCAAGTCGGCCCTCAGATGATCAGATCAGCCAGCTCAAGGGACATGACCCTTCGCACGTGCAGATAACTATATATTAGCAAGTGTGCAACTCCACTTGAACAAGTTCGTTGCTCTTCTGTAGCAAAGCATGTGAGCCTAATGAAGCTAAATATGCGAGTTTCTTGGAGACAAAACAAGAGAAGGGTCTGAAATTCTGAGAAAGCACCAATCTCAATTCTGTAATATTCTGTCTCAAGAAGAAGATATTCGAAGTTATGTTTCAGGTCAAGTATGATGCCCAATTTAGAAGAGTTGTTACAGTTGGAAGCTTATGAAGGCCGAAATTTATTACAGTTGGAGGGCTTGTAAGGTAATGGATCAAAAGGAGGGCTGGCTTTGTTCTTGAGGTGGTCTTGAAGTCTTGGATTTCTCATTTGATTTGCTTCTATAAGAAGAGAATAACTTTTCTGGGTTTTCCCCTTGAAGGGGTTTTGCCAGGGCTTGGAGCCTATATCTTGTGTCTACTATTTTCTGTGATCTTCATGATGTATAATTTTGATAGTTGTTTGATGAAGAAACATAACAAACAGTAATAAATGGCATAACATATTCACAAGCAATTATCAAGGAGAAGAAACTGAATTTAATTTGTAACCTCCCATTTCTCCAACATGGTATCAGAGCTAAGGTGGTTTGGAGTTTTGGAGATCACATTCACAAAATCACAAAATCACTATGTGGGGAAAGTGACCTTGCTCTTGCATATTGAAGGGCTCACTCTTATAGCTCTAAGAAGCTTTGGAGGTTCAGATTTATGTCTCTGTAGCCCAACAGAGACTCGTATGTGATAACTATAGCTCTTTCCATATAACTCCCAATTACCTGTGATGACTACCTGTGTAGACTCTGAAGATTCGCATACTATATGGCACTGAGGCTTGTAATTACAGTAGATTGGTATACACTAAGGATCTGTGGCTCGTTCTTTCTTCATATACAAAGTGAAGACTCATGTTAAGATCCTTGACTAGATAGAGTATGAAGGCTCTCGCTTAACATCCTGGCTATTATCATGGCTTACTATGATGGTCTTGTATTATTCTATGGCATCGAGGATAGTTGAAGCATTGCTTGCTCTTGTAGCTCATAATGGCCTGTGGATAGACAGTGGCTAAATAATTTAACTTGTGATGGCTCACATACATATTACACTCTATACCTGGTAACTTGCATATATACAATTTATTCTCACTTTATGATGAATATCGATATTGGTTCTTGTTGACACCTAATCCTCAGTGATTGGGGAACTGAATGTGTACAGTCATCGAGAAGATGAACTGAACAATCACATTCATGTATATATTAGATAGCTGGTCAATTGAATAAATGCATTAGTTTTCTGGAGTTACTCCTGGCCTGACATGGTATCAGAGCACAGGTCCCAGGTTCTATTTTTAACCTTGCTTTGTAACTCCTGTCTTGCCTGCCTTCTGCTCCTCTGTCCCACACCTGAAGCTGCATACCTGCATGAAATGCACGCTGCCTGAGGGAGGTCGAAGCATTTCAATTCGAATAATAGCTTGTTGTCTGCTCTCAATACCTGCAATACCTGCAATACGTTTGCTCTCAATACCTCAACGTCTGCTCTCAATACCTGCAATACCTGCAATACGTTTGCTCTCAATACCTCAACGTCTGCTCTCAATACCTGCTCTCAATACCTGCAATACCTACAATACGTTTGCTCTCAATACCTCAACGTCTGCTCTCAATACCTGCAATGAGAATTGCGTGTGGTTGATTGGATTCCAAAGGGCGGGGGTTCGAGTTCAAGCCGGTGGGCATGGGATACCGGATATAGAAAACCAGCAACCATTTCATTCCCTTTATTGCTAAAACAAAGCCATCGCATCGTATTGCATCACGTCTCATCTTTGTGCTTTCTGGGAGCGTTGGTGCTACTCGATCCGCGGTTGCCAGAGATTAAAGAGAAGAGCAGAGTGAATTGTCATCGCCTTCAGAAATGGATCCCATCCGCAAAGTACCTTCCCATCCTTGTAAATTTGCTCAATGAGGGGCGGTCAGAACTGGGCTTTCAATGCATCAGGCCTAAGGTTTTATTACACATCATCTTTGAACGAGCTATTTTAAGAATTTTACATTACAAATCCGTGCGTTCCAATTTTTTTTGCGCCACTTAAACCAATTCTTCGTCGGACAAAACAAAAGAGTCCAGACATTGTAAGTGTTTTCAAATTGCTGGAGCTTGTTTTAGGAAAGAGTAATGAAGTTTACGTTGAATCTGTTGATTGTCTGAAGAATCAAGAGCAGCATAAAGCATTAAAACTTGATCGGAGATAGCTATGATACGGTGATAGGGTTTTTTCAAAAAGGCTAAAATTGTTATTTCAGTGATATATATGGTGATCAATATTTGTTTCAATGATGAATGATATACAAATGGCGTAGCAGAATTCTATCCCTGCTCAGATTTTGGATGAATACATTTTCATATCAGAATTTTTTTTAGCAGCAGAAGTTTTTTAAGAGCTAATTTTTTTTTTCGTCATCAGAAGTATTAATATATCAGCAAAAGTTTTTTATATCAGCAGAAGTAACCTTTTACAGAATGCATTCAATCATCT